>MU184319.1:127176-146465 GCA_016904865.1 Pissodes strobi | reverse complement strand
TGGGAGAAAAGTAACTAGTCAATTTTTCGACTAAAACATTAAAAATGCCGTTCTTTCGTTCTGGATCGAAGGTTTCGATTGCCCCAGGTACATTATAGGCAACTTCTTGCAGTTGTGCCCCCCTAAATGTAGAAGCTTGTTTCTCTTCTTGACACAATCAGTGACATCTTCTGCAGCCAAGTATAATTCTAAAGATCTCAACCATTTCTCCCATTCACCTCTTAACAATGCCTTATCTATACTTTGACACAAAAACGGCCGTATTCCCGAGTCTGATGACATCGTAGAATTTGTAGATTGCTATTTTATTCCTTAAACAAAAGAAACATTTTCTAGCATATTCCCAGTCATTCGTTTAGATGTTTTAGTGGTATTATATAATTATATAACTACATAGTCTTTTCATATACATGTAAATACCTATATACACACATACATGCATTTTCCTCTTTTTTTTTATTTTTTTTTTAATTAATTTTTTTTTTTTAATTTTTTTTTTTTTTTTTATTTTTTTTTAATTTTTTTTTATTATAATTATTATTTTTTTGAAGGATGTAAAGATATTTAGACGGACACAATTTGTTATTACAAAAGAATTTTTTTTTTTTTTAATACATCATAATTAATATAAAGTCTCTTAGTCAAATTACTTCATGTTACCATTGTTTATAAATAATGGTATTACGAATTTATTTCATTCCAGCTATCGGTAGATCTTTCTAGCATAACAAATCGTCCGCGCCTTTTTGTGTGATGAAATTCCGAGGTGCATTTCTTAAATTGTGTTCCTTTTTTTATTTTGAAAGAACCATATCTATGTTTAGTAATTAATCAGCTATGCTGTTATGATATATAAAAGGATATGTGTATACAATTAGCAATATGAATAACAGAGAGAAAGAGAAAAGAAAAATCGAGAATTATCGAAAACCTAATTTCATATTGTTGGCACTGTATTTTCTTTTCTAGGCTCATAATACATGTTGGTAGCTCAGTTTTTATTTCAGTACTGTATACATAAACGCTTTTTCCTATATATTCATGGCTCACAATGTGCTGTGGCTCACGCATTAGCTTTTCCGTCTATGGCTCACATTTTCCCTGTGGCTCACATTTATGTTACCGCGCCGAAAGACCTATATATTCATGGCTCACAATGTCCTGTGGCTCACGCATTAGCTTTTCCGTTTATGGCTCACATTTTCCCTGTGGCTCACATTTACGTTACCGCGCCGAAAGAAAGTAACAATATGCTATCACTTTTCTTTCGCCAAAACTTCTTTTAACTCGCACTGAATTGCATATTCGAATCTCTTATATTATTAAAATCATTTTTATTAGGTTGAGGTTGATGGATAGCAGACGCTTTTCTCTTATATCTATATACACATACATATAAAAATTTATTAATTTTAATTTTCTAAGCCTAAGTACATAGGTACTTACCATAAATTTGCAACAAAAGAATCCTCGTCGCCAGTTGTGCTGACCCAACACTGCCCGACTATAACACTACAAATCACAATACTCGTTTTCTAAATAAGATACACTTTAATATTCGTATATCAACGATCAGTAACTAACAACAATCATAACATAACATGAACTCTATACTATATCGAATAATCTACCTACAAACTCCTACAATATTATCTAACACCCCTTGCTCCGTCCTCGGCTGTACGTAATCATCGCCTTCCCTTGACTCATTGTCGTTGCGCCAGGGGTGGAGTATTTGCCGGCTGTCACAGCAATAAAAAACGTATTTTACATTTTCTTGTAAAACTACTCGCAGCACTTCCATCGCTTTGTTTCAAAGTTTTATAATCGAATAGATCAATGTCAGAATTTTGAAGTACTTTGAAATCTGTATTACTTTGTGTCATAAATTCAAGCAATAATTCAATGTCATAACCAGTTTTACTTAAAGTTAAAGCAGATGCGAGAGAAACCGCTGGAACTGGTAATATCTCGGAAACCTCTGGTAAAATTTCTGTAATATAGGAAAAAATATGTTAATATTTTATTTGGAGCAAAGTAAAATGTAGAAGAATAGAAAAGAAAAACAAAAATAACTTTTGCTTCCCAACCTAATAACGTTAATCTGACTGTTTTTCAAAAGGGAAGTGGGTTAGGCCTAGGCGCTTGGCAACTTTTTTAATTATTTTCATTGAACTTACCACTTCGCCCTCTTAAAACTTACATACTTCATAGTTAGCTATAATTCCTTTATTCTTCTTTTGTCTCCCCTTTGCAATATTTTGTTTGGCACTTCCACTTTTAAATTCCTCTTTCTTTTTATGTCGATCAGTTTTTGTGGCGGTCCATAAACTTACAATTACTAAACTAAATGAAAAAATCAAAAATATAAAAAACTTAACTTTGTTGTATTGAAAACATCTTAAGATGAAACAATAGGCCTAGGCCCATATTATTAAATGGTTACATTGTTACGTTTTTATCGGGTTTCGTGCGAATAAAATTTTCCAAGATCAGGACTCAGAAGCAATTAATCACTATTTATTTCTATACATACTACGGATTGAACAAACTGTTAACTTTGACATTAAAACTAAAACTATACACACTAATTTGTTAGTCTCAACTTGAAATATTTAGTTATTATTGATCCGTAATGATTTATGTCGGAACTATCTTGAACGCTTAAGCCCCTTCCTTATATACGACAGCAACTCCTTCTAGAATTGTTTCTCTTGCTCCCTTATGCGCTCCGTGTTTTGTCACCTTCGCAAAACTTCTGGCTGACAGATAGTGGCACATTCTCGTCAGGCTGGTCCAACACCCAAACACCATATTAAGTTAAATGTAAATGATAAATGATGATTACGATAATCAAATTTGTATAGTATTTATTTTACTAAAACACAAAACCTGATTTTAAAAATTAACGCAGAGCCATTTTTCATTTTTCACCTTGACTATGACCATAAACCTAACTACTCCGAATAGACGCTCAGTGGGCATAGCCCATAGAAAAATGCTACAATTGTATCGAGAGATGGCGCCACCATTATTACGAATTAAATTTTATCGTATTTCGTTGCTTGCCAAACAACGGCCAAACGCCTTTCAGAACTCGGGTCGCTCGCCAAATTTAAATGTACTTAAAATAGATTATGTATAATAATTAAATATGAAAAGAGGCTTCTATTTTATTTCGGTTATTTACTTATGATTTTAAATGTTGCAGGACCGGAGTTTTTTTATTTACAGTTTGTGGTTTTTTACTTTTTAGTAACAATTAATAATTACCTAGGTATTGTTATTATTGTTAGTACGTACCTATATAGGTATGATAATAGGTATAGACATACTTTTTTAGTTATTTAGGCGTACCTACCTATTATAGGAACTTAACATAACAGGTCCTATAATATAATTATTTTCATGATGTGTAAAATTACTAAAAATCTTGTACCTACTACCATAAACCTAACTATTCGGCGTAGTTAGGTTTATGCTACTACTACACTACAGTATATGAAGTCTAAAATAATGTATAGGTACCTAGATAGATACCTATCAAATTTGACCGCGGATCCGGAACAATAAAAACATTCAATAACTAATATTGAGCAATAAAATTATCACCCTTATTTCGTAAAAACGTATAAAAACGCTCTCTTTCATCTTGCGAATATTCATCAAAGACTGTTTCGCGGAAAACTGCGGCCGGTCCGGCGCGATGCATATGAACTAAAGTAAGACCTACGTGCTTGCTCGATCCTCCAGCAAAAAGATATGAGCAAAAACCGCGCGGCGCCCTGCACGGCGCGCGTAGCTAAATTTTCCAAATAATCGCAATTGCAGCAAGTTAGGTTTATGTCAGGATCAAGTGTTTGCGGAGCCCCCACAATTCATACGACATTAATTATTATTCTCCTATTTTTGACTATAATATTTTGATATTATTATTGTTTTCAACATGTCAGGCATCACCTGTTGTTTTTATAACCGCAATAATAATCGAATAAATCATGGGATTAAATTATTTCGAATTCCCCTAAAGAACGACGAACTTTGCAAAAAATGGATTTTAAATAGTGGTAAGAATAAAACTTTCAATGAACCTTGACGTTAATCTGGAGGAATAAAACTGGGGATTAGTCAAGAACTTTATCGAAACATATAATAGTGGGCATAATACCTCGGGCCGCTTCATACGGGTGTCTCAAATTTGAGATATGACGTCATCGACTATTTTTTAAATGAAAGTCCTTTTTTATTATTCTTTTAAAGGGCATAATAAAGTTTCAGTTCGTCACATAGTCATCGACGTGTGCTAGCATAGTTTAGTTATCGAAAAAAAAATATCTCTCCTTTACACAATTTATTCCAAAGTTAGAGACTCGCACTGTATACCTACGAGCCGCCACTGCTATACAGGGTGTTCGTTAATGACAATGCTAATATTTAAAAGGTTAATTCTTGGACACATTTTAAGAAAAAAACTTATTATGAATGTATGCCCTAAACAACTTAACTTTTAGATACAAGGGGAGGTAAAGTTTAAAAAAAAAAACGTTTTTTTTTATATAATAAGTGCGATACTATTGTAGATATCTTTATGAAATTGGGTACACGTCTTTTAGGCATCAAGATGTATTTTCTGTTGTACAGACAGTTTTTTTTTCAGTTGCGTCCGTACCAGTTTTGCATTGAATATTTTTGAAGAAAAATATGGTACGCACCTTTATCTTAAAATAAAAATCTTTTTTGAAATCCGCATACATTTCTAAACAAATTTGTACAGTTGGTGTTTTTAAATCCGATGCAAAGCTTTCGCTTAAAAAAAATCACTAATCGTTTCTTTGCATGGTCATAACAATTACGTTAATGACAATATCACAATGTAGAGAATTAGATTTTATTTTTTTAGGTGAAAACCGTGTGTCGGACTAAAAAAAAATCAAGTGATCAAATATTTTCCTTAAGAAATAAGGATTTCAAAAATATATATATTTTTTATTTTAAGAAAAGTCAGTGGCGTACCACTGCTTGTCTAATAATAGTTTTGCCAGAAAACTTCCACAGGCTACTGATGAAATAACTCTGGATTTCTCCTGCGACTTTTAGTAGCAATTCGACGCAGGAGAAATCCAAAAGTGTCTAATAATTTTTTTTTTAAGTTGACCTCTATATCGGGTGTCAACGAAATCGTTTAACAGCGCACCATTCAAATGCTTTTTTAAGGAGAAATTTGAAATTTTGGCTGAAGATATGATTTATGAAAACTCAGATTTTCCACTAAAAAACAAATGAATATCACTTCCGGATTGATCGGAAGTGAGCATGAGGCAAGAATTTCAAATACAACCCTGCAAATATTTTCACATATCTGAATAGAGCTTGAAATTCCCTTTTTAGCGATGTATCACAAGTTGTCATTTTCTTTCAAAATGGTGGCGTAGAGGGCATTTATTCCAAATTCAATATGGCGGCATTTTGACATCACCAATAGATTTTTTGTCAAAATGCCCGTTGATATCGGAGACAAGATAGGTTTTCTTACAGATTTTTCTCACTGTTGGAAATTCTAAATAATTGTTATAAAATTGAAGCGTTTTTAGTATTTCCTTAAAATGTCAAAATGTATGTAAATTTTTCTCGAAATTTTGAATAGAACCCTATACATATTTTTAAACAATTAGATAGAGCTCGAAATTCCCTTTTGAATAATGTATCACAAGTGGCTATTCTTTTAAAAGATGACGTTGTAGAGGGCATAATTCAATATGGCGTCGCGCCGCCATATTTAATTATGCTATCAACAACGCCACATTTTAAAAGAATGGCCACTTGTGTTACATCGCTCAAAAGGGAATTTCGAGCTCTATTCAAATGTGGTAAAATATATTCCGGTTTCTATTCAAAATTTCGAGAAAAATTTACGTAAATTTTGACGTTTTAAAGAAAAACTAAAAATGCTTCAACAATTATAACGCTTATAACAATTATCTATAATTTCCAACAATGAGAATAATCTGCATGAAAACCTATCTTGTCTTCTATATCAACGGACAGTTTGACAAAAACTCCAATGGTGATGTCAAAGTGCACCCATATTGAATTTGGGATAAATGCCCTCTACGCCGCCATTTTGAGAAAAAATGGCAACTTGTGATACATGGTTAAAATGGCAATTTCAAGCTTTATTCATATATGTAAAAATATATGCAGTGTTATATTTGAAATTCTTGTCTCCTGCTCATTTATTTTTTAGGGAAAAAATCTGAGTTTTCATAAACCATATCTTCAACCAAAGTTACAAATTTATCCTTAAAAAAACATTTGAATGATGCATTGTTAAATGATTTCGTTGACACCCGGTATATCTCAAAAGTTAAGACCTTTAGGGCATATGTTCATATGAAGTTTTTTCTTAAAATGGGTCCAAGAATCAGCTTACCGCTTTTTAAAGCGGCAAAAGGTTTAATTCTCCCCAGTGTTTCTAGTATAAGAGGTTGGATTGGAGAATGCATCTTTAAACCGGGAATCGACAAAACTGTCTTAAATCACCTTCAAAAAAAATATTCTACCATGCCTAGTGAAGAACGGAAATTTATTTTGGCTCTTGCCGAAATGTCGGTTAAAAAAGATTTGGAATATTCCAAAAAAATAGAAATTATTGAGGGTTCCGAGGATCTTGGTCCATTAGGACGTCTTCCGAAACATGCTAAACAAGTTTTAGTTTTTTCTATTCGAGGCTTGTATCACAAATTGAAATTGCGTTTGGCATATTTTGTTTCCGGGACATCGGTAAAAGGCGAAAAATTGAAATCTTCAATTTTGTACGTCCTCGATAATTTAAATGCTGTTGTATTTCTTCCAAAGGCAATCGTATGTGATCAGGATTCAAACCATAGAAAAGCTTTTAGTTTGTTAGGAATAAGTGCTGAAACGCCATTTTTCCTTTGTCAGAAACACAACATTTTTGGGATATTTGATGTACCTCATTTATTCAAAAATATCCGGTATAACTTGCTACAGAATAATTTTACCTTGTTCGAGAACATTATAAGTTTTGATCATATTAAAAGGGTGTTTGCAATAGATCAGTCTTCGAATACGGCACGAGCCATGCCAAAGCTTTCTCAGAAACATATTAACCCAAATGGTTTCGAAAAAATGTCCTTTTTCTACAGCCGCGCGCAAAATAACTAAATACTAAATTCAAATGAAATCGCAAAATCGACTAATGCCGTGGATCCTTATTTTGCGCTCTAGCGCGAACATGGAAAAGGAAATTCTCACTTTTTCCGTCTAGTGTGCTGAATGGTCATGGAAACCGAAGATAAATAAATGACAGTCGTGCGTTTGTTACAGTTTGTTGCTGACAATCCTGTTCTAAATATGCCCGAAGCCCGAACATAATATGTCAAAACTGACAGTCATTCGCAAATTTCAGAATAAGTATAGAGAAAAATGTGGATTTAATTTTAAAAAATACGGCTGTAGAAAAAGTTCTGTGTGTTTTTCGAGCGCAAAGTAAGATTGCCGTTTTCGAAAGATTACTGCGCTCCGCTACGCGTCGCGCAGTAACATTCTTTCTCAAGCGGCAATCCGTTACTTTGCGCTCTAAATACACAAATAACTATTAAATTAGCCTTACAGGTTCTGTCCCATACTGTTGCCGCAGCGGTAAAAACATGTGTCAAAAACGGGCAAATCCATGCGGATGGAATTCATACTGCTAATTTTTTGGAAGATATGAATCATTTATTTGATTCTTTAAATAGTAAACGGTTCTATTAAAAAAATCCTTACGGTTGTGCTTTGTCAGCCAAAAATACCATAATATTCCAAACTTTTAAAAAAGGCTTAGATATTTTTCAAAATTAAAAATCTCGAAGGCTTTCTGCCGTCTTGTTTTTATGGTATGATTCAAACCATCAATGCAATACATGCCTTATTTGAATCGAAGAATTCCAAAAAAAAAATCGGTTTTTCATTTAACTGACAGATTAAATCAGGACTTTCTGGAAAATTTCTTTTCGACTATTAGGCAACATGGTGGATGGAATATAAATCCCAGTGTAGATATGTTTCGAAAATGCTATTCGATCCAATTTGTAACGAGTTTTCTAAAAGCTCGCTAGACAAATTGTGAAAACGATAATGACGAGCAACTAAAAATTGAATAACAAAAAAAAATCACACAAAAACTCATCAGGCTTAATTTACAATTTTTAATTAACATCGTTTATATCTTAACAAATTCAGAATTCAAATTCAAATTTAAAACTCAAAATAAAATTTTATTCATGCCAAAATGTACATAACAATGCCGATTGCAAATTTTAATTTCTTAACCCAAAATTCGACATCATTCACTCTTCTCCACAACTGGGTGGTTCTTTTACTCACTTTCCAGGTAACACTGATAATGGCACCTGCCGAAAGCGCTCTGTTACGCTAATTTAGAGGTCTTTTTAGATTAAAATTTTATGTATGGAATACAAAGAGTGTTTCATTTAGTATATTTCGTACAGGCACACAGCTTTCACTCCCAACTTATTAAATTTAAGGGCGCATTCCTAAAGTAATTTCATGAAAGAAAGTTCATCTAAACATGGGGTGTTAAAAAAACGGTTTTTTATAAATATTATAAATATTTTTAAAAGGACTTTTTTGAAATTTGGTAGGTCTATTTTTGGTGATAAAAGTCTATTTTAGCCATAACTAGAATAAAATTATTAAATTTATTATGCCCCGGGGGGCATCTTTCCAATTATTTTTGTTCGAGAAATGTACGCCACTAACTTTTTTTGTAATTTTTATTAAATGAAGCAACTAAAAATACAACTTTTTTGCTGCTATAATTTTGTTCCTATCTGACCTCGCTTTCGAGAAAAAAAAAATAAATACCTTTTTATTATATGTCCCTGGCTCTTGCAATAAGCAAGTTGTTTTTATTTTTTTTTTCTTTCAAATTCCACAAAATATTTTAAGAAAATTTGCAATCGCTTGTCTTAAATTAGTGTCCAAAAAAGGCTAAAAATGTCTGAGTAATAGGTCAGGGCGGAGATATTAATAACAAAATTTAACACCCAGCATCTAAAAAACAATGCATTTCCAGACCCATGTTTATACGGACTTTTTTTCATGAAATAAGTTCACCAATACGCACTTAACTAAAAAATAATCATTCTGTGTGGAAATTTATTACACCAGAAGAAGAAAATTCTTCGTTGTTTTGCAAAAGTATGAATATCACAAAGTTTCGGAAAACAACAAATATTTTTTTGCTGTAATAAATTCCTACACAAAATGGTGTAGTGATTATAAGACATCAATAAAAATGTAACCAAGGCAACCAAATGTTAAGTTGCCTCGTCGTTTAAAAATCTTTAGTCATTTAATAAATTAATTGGCCAAAATAAAAAAAACAAGTGTATCTCGAAAAACATGACATGTCAAAAATCTGACAAAGTTGTTTTTTCTAATTAACTAGGCAATTAAACTGATGCATAAAACAAAAAGTTCGATTCACCCATAAAAATTCTCGGTCCGATTGAATTTTCGAATTTTTTGCAGTGTCTTATTCCAACCCCTGTATAATACAGTTCCTACCAAAATTAAATATTTCCGATAAAGTATGTTTTTCTCAATAAAATTTTCTACAACATAATTCAAACCGCATCTCGATATCTTTTTTCGTTCAAAACTTATGACGCAATTAATGTTTGAAAAAAATACAATATCCATATTATTATGTCCCGTAGTTTAGTAAAAAATTGTTTAAAAACCAGTTTTTATTTATATGATCTAAAAACAAAAAAAAATGGAACTAAATTAAATAATACCAGACCTGGAAATTGATCTTGACAAAAGTAATTCTAACAATCTTGTTTATGTATTTCATAAAATAAATTAACACAGCTAAATCCCAGGACAAGCTCTTTTATTATATTAATTGTAAAATGTAATAAATTGATCGGTGTGATTTAATTTAATGTTTATTTTATTTTTTTTAGAGCAATCTTGTTTTTTTGCTTCAGGGTTTTCGCTCTTGTTACAATGCGCCGCTTAACTCAGCACTCATACCTACACTTTGTTTTACGTATTCTGAGAATTTAACGAGTAATCTGTAATGCCTCAATAAGTAAAAAATATAAATTTTTCCTCTTGAAATGCGGAATTTAAAAAAATGCTTATTTTTTAGTCCACCTTAAAAATCCAATTTTTTAAAAAACCGTATGATTTTTTAGAGACATGCAGGGAATAATTTATATTTCCATAATTCAGGTAAAAATATTTAATTTTTCCCTTGAAATGCGGTATTATTAAAATTTTTCTTTAGCTAGGATTCAACGAAAGAATAAATGAAGATCTGATAGAGATGTTGACGACGATAAGGCAAAAGTCATAAATTTTCGTCTATTTAGTGATTTTTTTAATTGAATTATTATACTTACCTACATACTTACAATTCAATTTTGTGTCAACCAACTATTACATATTGATGTATATCCTACTTCATATATAAATTGTAAAGATGTATTTGATATTTTCTATCGTTCCATTTTCATAATAATTTACTAAATAATCCCATTTTATTTCGCCTAAATTAATTTAATGGCTACCTACCTACTTACAGACGTATTATTATACGTCTTTTAAAAATCGGTTTTGTATTTAAATAATTAATGTTTCATATGTTCATAATAATTATTACATACGTAAAAGAGATATATTTTATTTTCTAAATCAAACGTTTTCGTTATAAAACCATAAACCCAACCAAAGGTAGGTTTGTGATGAAACGCATTAAATCATAAATATTCCTCAAATTCACATTTCTTTTAAGACAACCGGCAATAATGCATGATTTTACCGTCGAATTGCGCGCCATCTCATACCGAGTAGCAAAAGTAAGCGAGCCGAAATCGAGCTTTGGACGCTCACTTGGGCAAGCGAGAGTCCAAATACAATACGTTTTTATACCGTTTAACTGAGCGTCTATTCGGAGTAGTTAGGTTTATGCTATGACACTGTTGCGGTAGTATAGGTAGCCTATGCTAAAATCACGCCCTGTACATGACACTATATTTGTGAAAAATTACTGCTGCATCCTCGATTCATTTTATATCATCTAGGATGCGTACCGTAGCGTAGGCTTGTGAAGCGTTTAACAAGCAACTCGATACAAGAATGCCCTAAGACAGATGGCTAATGGCATAGATATAATCGAATAACTGAACAATATTGATATTTTATTAATTTTAAAGTATTGATTACATCAATTTAGAGAAGTATCATATTACTAACTAGGAATATCGTGGAGCATTTATTTCGAATTCCAATGTGATCCTCTCTCAATAAAAATAATTTCGAATAGTCAAATAGTGATCAAGTACGCGATCATTGTAAAAAATAACAAGCTATGGATTTAAGTATTTTTGAACAACGTACTTACACCATTATGCTCTTTAATCTGAACCCTAAGAACATAGGTTGAATGGCTTTCTAACTAACTCAAATTAACCTAAACTACAGCTAAACGTGTATTAATAATTAAGTTTATTAAAAGAAGATACACCAAATTTCAGAACGTGTCACCTCTCAGTTGATTAAGCAGTTTATCTTTTATGTGCTTGTATAGGTGACTAAATCATACATTCTTTTCGGGTTTTTGATACGATCGATGATAGTACTCATTACCATAATGCTGACTTCATTCATACATCTTCAAAGGATAAACTAATATTTTATGACTCAAAAAGAGGTCATGGACGACTTGGACGAGAAAAATAATGCCAATTACCGCATGACATCGCCCACAATATTAGAGAACTACGGCCAAGCGCATTCGTTCACATGTAAGCGTAGACATATGATTGCGCATTCCTCTCATACACACATAAGAATTCCCACACTTTTGATTATTGACGGCACTTGTTATGGGACGTCTAATTACGCTATTAATCATCAAGTGCTATAGGGAAAATCTGACTATGTAATCGTAGGTTTAAAATTCCTATTGGTTCGGAATAAAACTGATCAGTCATTCAGCCATTGGTCCGTTTAATCGGTATATTTTTTAATGAACTTTGCACTTTTGAACCGTACTTAGCAAAACAAGTGAGTGACAACCAAAGAAACCATACCTTTGTGGTGAAATTCTGAATAGTTTGAGCTATACTGAATTATATTAACCATTAATATATTATCTATACACAACTCGAGTGAAGATATACATGCATATTTGTCATCTCCGATCGAAACATAGACAAAGTTAGTCTGCATTACTAATTCATGCATTGAGGATGTCATCCATATTCTTAGCCAATCATTTTATAATATATTGCATTAAACTAAAGTAATGTGGGTAATTAGTTAAGAAACCATTAGGAAACTGATTTGTTTTTTTTACCTTTACTTTAGGCCTGCAAACTTTGCCTTACCAAATTAATATTTATGTTCTACACCTTGACGAGCTGTATACTGCTTTGCAAATTACTATACCCATAGAAAGCATCTAGAAGGAATTTTTCGAGATTAAGTCAAAAGTTTGAAACAATCCAGGTTGATTTTAAGAAGTAGAAGTTCGATAAGAAAGGATTTTTCACAATTCGAATTTCAAGGAGCTAAGACAACTCCCTAAAAAGAAAAATATATTTTTATCTAAAATAGTATTGGCTATTTTGAAAAACGGCTTGATTTTGTTTTTTTCATAGTGTACCATTTCTTTGTATATTTGAGAGGATAACACAATGGGGTTAAAAAACTCTGCATTAAAAATTGGTCGGAATTCCTTATACTAAATTTTAAATCTTGCCACGCAAATTGTTTCAGGACGCGAGAAAAACATAAAGATGCAATTTTCTAAACTTCCAGGGATTGAAATATCCTTGTGTTTTAAAATAATTTAAATTTTGTAACATAGCGATTTTTCGAAACTCATATTCGAAGAGGTTGAAACAACCCTTTTAAAATAAAAATATTTTTTCATTTCAGAGAACATTTGCCATTTCTTGTTTTATTATTTTACTGAGTTTACAATTTTTATATATTTGAGAGAGCAATGCAAGGGTGATCTTAACACTTAATGGTGGGTCCACTGATTTTCATGTTCTGGTATTTCACTAATAGGAAACTACAACTCGCCAGCCTTCTGAGTGTCTTTTGAATGAGCCGGGAAGCGGCAAATCTGTTGGCAAGTGCTTTAGCAAACTTACTCTGACTGCTCCAAAGGCATGTCAACTAATACGTTAAAAATGTCTTCAAATGGTATGCAACGATGGGTTTCTTCTTTTTAATGAATCTTTTAGTCAGGGTAACATTCTTGAATTTTGAAAAACAGTTTTGTTGTTTCTGGGCCTAAGACGGGTGACAGAGCTGATGTAAGGAATTATAGACCTATGAACATAATTAGAACTACCTATGCCAAATGTTCAGAAAATCTTGATAATGGTGCGCTTTCTGACATTTGATGCCGGCTGAAGTACTGATCCTAATCTGCAATAGCCTTCTTTGGGTACTTAGAGGGTAGGTCTGAAGTCTACATCATTTCAGCTGATATCACTAAGACTTTTGACACGGTGCCACATAGGATTCTACTTAGAAGCTTCAAATTAACGAATTAAGCGCCACCTAAGAGGGCGACACCAGGTGAATTATGTGGACAACTTCGAGACTACGGATAATGAATTTAAGTCTACTTTATATGTGTATATTGACTTCACCAAGGCCATTGATAGGGTGTCTCATAAGGTTTTCCACATACATTCCCTTTCCCTTTAACATGTTTGTCAATAATGCAGCTAGAAGCTTACTAGAAGCTTATAATCAAATTTGATGATTTTACGATTTTGAGAGTGGCCAATGACCGCTTGACACTTGAGAGTTATCTTTAACCCATAGAATGTCAGTCCTCTTCTCTTTAACTTACTTGTCAATGACGTGCCTAGTTGCTTCAGATCTAATTCTAATTCTCGATATTCGTTGCTAATTTGAAGGTTTTCAGAGCGCAAAATGATTGCTTTGCTCTTCATACTGATCTTCATCAAATATAGATTATTCTTGTCTTTAACCTGCCTATCAATGGTGCATCTAGTTTAAGACGGAATTTACGCCATATAAATTTCACTTCATTGTATTCGCCAAGGACGTATTTAGTGGCTTCAGAATAAATTCTTATTCAATGTTAACGATTTGGAGGCTGCCAGGGCGACCAGTTGTTATTTGCCCTTTAGGACGAACTGTAATTATTTATATATAGATTCCAATCTTGATATAATGAACAAGGCCTGACATTATATTCGGATGTGCCTAAGTAATGTGGTGAGCAATTAACCATATAAACGGTTTCTCATTCCCTTGTTATGAGCATTGTCACGAGCCAAAAAGCCAAAATATTGCCCACCACACGACGTAACTATATCTGAATATCATGCCTTGAATTTATTGCTTCAAATTAATGTTACTATATGTGTTACTATTCGCTAATAATTTGGAGGCTTCCAGGGAGAGCAGTTACTACCGGGATCTACATAACAACCCTTGTTGGGCCATAAGGACACATTATATATACTACAGGAGATGTTTTACATCGTCAGGCAAGTCAGGAACAGACATGCTGCCACACTTGTTGGGCCAATATTTTGACAGATGTCATTATACACAAAATATATCCAGGTGTCATGTCAGCCGACCTCAGTAGCCATAAAATAGGCCCACCTCGACGTATCCATCGATACGTGCTGACGAACTAAATTGCTAAAATGGGACGGTACCATCGCCATGACTCAATTGGAGTTCTTTTTGTGGGGAAATTTAAAGAGGCTTGTATAATCGACGCCAGTGATTTCCAATTCCTAAGAGCACATTTTTAAAAAAACCGTTTAAGTTTTTTTTCAAAAATTGCGAATGAATGGTACCATTTAATTTGACTTCAAAAGGGAACAAACCAATGAGATTATTCCCAATAATCCCCGCCCACATGGTAACCATAAACTTCTCTTGGTGCTTTGTCCCTACTATTGCATGGGAATTTTCGTCGTGACAGGTTTGCAAATTATGGCTATTTGTTACTCAATCTCTGGTGATACCGGCTTCGTCCGTCAACAAAACAGTAGTAGTAAAATTTGGATTTTACCTTGATTGCTGTAAAAACCAATTTGCGTAATTGGCTCTTGTGAAAGCGGCTTCGTCCGTCAACAAAACAGTACTAGTAAAAGTTGGATTTTACCTTGATCGTTGTAACAACCAATTTGCGTAATTGGCTCTTGTAAGGTACTCATGAGCAACACACTTTGTCCCATGAACTTGGACCGACAACTTTCTAATACTATTAGAGGCATCTGCAGGAATTTATCCCGAATATTCTCCTCTAACTGAGGGTTTCTTGCTCTTCTTGCAAGCCCTTCTTCACCACGATGTGGCGAAAAACTTCCTCAGATTAGCTACTATTAACATTTTTTATTCCACTTTATCTTTTACCTGTTCCTTGAATGCTACGATCAACCCTTCCAAAAGGTCTGGAAATGTATCAGAATAAATTATTCTTGCCTCCACAAAATTACCACGTGCTTGTCCATAAATTAGATGCATGTCAGCATGTTCGCTATAGAAATAATGCTACTGCTAATTGTCTAAGTTGGGGTTTGGAACATTCGACATAATGCACTACAACAGAGATCCACAATACAGGAACAGAATTTTTGCATTCGACGCGCGTTTCGCAAAAAAAACCAATCCTGGTATCCTACTAGTCCTACTAGTACGATCAACCAATAAAATGGACTATATTATATACGATAAATACGGAATAAGCTATCTATATATATTTAAACTATTCTTACATTCAATAATTTCCGACTTTCGTATGCGTCTAATAGCCTGAATATTTTGAAAATCATGCTAGGCAACACTTGATTTTTCTGTATCGAAACAAATGTAGAGTACCTTTCTTAAAGAGGAGCATTTTTCAGATTTTAACTCTGTAAAATGACACCTGTCAACATGTTGGCCCCTACGAATGTGGTGGCAAGTTCTCTCCTGTCTTCCCTGACCATGTACCTAAAACATCTACTGTAGTATGGTTTTATGAGTCCCTATGCAATATTAAAATTTTATTAAATTATACAAGTCGGTTCAAAAATTAGAGCCGAAGAGGTAAATTGCTGAATGAGTAATTTGGGGCTCTGTATCTTCGTTCAAGGGAACTTTAAGATTTTTTCTATGACAAATTATAGGTTTATTTTGACTTCTCCTGTACGCTTCCCATCAGAGTATGCATTAAACTTACCGGATACCCTATATATAGTTCCCTTTTTTATTAAGCTGTTTGTCAGTTATGTCTGCTTGGACATTTAGCAAGGCTTTTATACTATATGTGGGATCCCTTGTCATTGTCAATAATGTATTTAGGTAATTTAGATGAAATTCTCAGTATTCGTTCACGATCTGAGGGTTTTCAGGGCAACTTTCATACGTTTTCCTGCTGTTATGAGGTTAATGGGATGGATATAATATGTGTAAGTATAAACAGATTCCAGGCCGTTCCCAAGTCTACGATTATCATTTGGAAGGTGGTCGATATTGTAAGGCTTTTAGGAGTTAATTTGGACTCGATTATCTCTACTGCTCTGCAGCTCTGCAAATTTCTAATATTGTGATACATTCTCTTGGAACGGTAGCTTGAGTTAGGCTAGTACAAATTGCCAGCTTTGCAAGGTCTAACCTACAGTATATGACGACGTCAGGACATCTAAGGCATTACGTCGGCGCAACTTAGGGTTATGTTGTTCCGCTTTTGCGATTAACCGTATTCCCTTTTAGCATAGCTTTATCTAAGCTTGTTTTACTCCTCATTATCAACAGTATTATAAAATGGACAATGTCGTATTGAAATAAATAAATAAAATGTAAAGTAAATAGCAATTGCTAAAAACCAATTATCTTTTTCTGTAATTTGCAAATAATTTTTCTATTTTATGATGTAGATTTTACATTCAGCTTTAAGATGCGGTCGATGAACGCGACATTTCTATTTCCTAGGTCCTAGGCTGTGAATGTGAAAAGAAACTTAACCACTTACGGCTTTCATCTACTATGACCGAGCAGTCATTCTCTATTGTATTGTCTATTGTTATCTAATTACCTCATTTCTGGGTAAATAACAATTAAATAAAGTTATGGCTTCGCAACGGCAGGATTAATGGGCGTTACTTCATTATTTTGTTAAATTTTTATTATTGTTTAAATTTACGACTTTTTCCGCTCTTCCAAAGCTTATGTTTATTACCTACATTTATTTTTAGGTAACTGTTGTGTGCGTATTATGTCATAGATGCTATATTTGCATGTAGATTGAGATTTTTTAAGCAGATATATAAATCCGTACGTACAAAACAGGTTTGTTACGTAATTTTGTTATTTCCGGTTATACGTTGATGATATTTAACCCTTAATGTTAAAGAAGTGCGACAGAGTATATATGTCGTAGCCAGATTACAAAACCCGTCGTTTTATAAAACGCCTAGACATTTTACAAACGGCGGCCAGATTGTCAAATTCTCGTTTAACATTCACTATTTTCCTATCTGGCTAGTCGGATTGTAAAATGCCTAGGCGTTTTATAAAACGACGGTCAACACGCGGCCAGATTGTCAAATGTTTAAGATTAACTTCTGTTTGATATTCTGGCGGGTGAGACGTTGTAGCCATTTTGAAAAATGCAAGTTTTATTTAAAAGTTCTCTTCTTCTTCTTCACCCAGCTATCGTAGTCCACTGCTGGACACAAGCCTCCCCTTTACAGTTCCATTGTTTACGATCTTGAGCCATACTCATCCACTGACATTTAAAAGTTATGCCAATCAAAATTTTTATTAAGGTATTTAAGTATGTTATATAGGTCACCATGTGAATTAGAACATAATATAACGAATTTTTTACATATTTTTTTAATACACAGGACAACTGAAGAACAAATGAACATAAGATATATAAAAAAAAACCTAAATTAAACAACATTCGCTAAGCTAAAAAGAAACAATAAGCATATTTTATTTATTGGAACATGGACCACTAAAATGATACCTGCTGTGGCATTTTCCCCGTACCTTGAAGCAAAGACATTTGTTTGTACAGCATTGGACTTTACTAGGTTTGCACTGGCATTTTTTAAATCCTTGTCCCCCAAATTGAGAAATCTTAGAAATAGCTTCTCCTAAGGTAATACTGGTATTTTCTGGTGTGACGAATGGATTTAAGTTTGACGTACCAACTGAGTTAAGTTCGTCCCTAGAAAACCATCGATTGAGGCGTCCATGTTCAGTTCCTATCTGGTATACTCCATTTCGTACATCAAGAATAGTTCCTAACACAGCTTTAGGGTCAAGCGGACCCCTGTCAAATTTTGGAACTGCTACAGAAACATGCTTCCCCACCTACAAATCTTTCAATTTTCTTTTTGTGATTTGGACCATTTGGTCAGCTGCACGTTTTTTGCCTATTGTGCACTGTGTTCTCTGAGTTTTTATTACTTTTTCTTTACAGCAAAGATTACACTTCCCTTCAGTTTTATCACTTACTGCGGAATAACATATTGTACATGTAGTTTGTTCCTTTTCAGTTGAGTTTTTTTCATTTTCTGCGTTTGAACAATTTTCATTTATACAGTTGTTATCCATCGACCCAGTTTGCAGATAATGTGGAATATCTTCCAGCTGGTTTATTACTTGTATTTCGGAAATACTACGTTCCGTAGGATTATCATTCTCTTTCACATTTTTCTGTTCCATTGGTATCTCTTTAAAAATAACCTGCTCATCACTATATATTCTTTCGCTATCATCAATAGTTTCCTGTAGGACGACTGGAATATCATCAAGGTTATAAAGCTCTTCAGTTTCATTTTGATTATTTTTTACAGATTGGTTTCCCTCGATACTGTTGTTTACAGAAGTATGTTTCATTAAATCCTCCAAATCCTCTTCTGTCGAAACACTTTCAATTGTTTCATGTGGTAAATTACTTGAATAAAGACCAACTTAAAAATCCACACCAAATAATGCTCTATAAGGGGATCGTCCTATGATCCTATGAAACGAAGAGTTCTTATGCCACTGCACGAAATAGCAGCCAAGGGACCAATTTTGAGTGTTATTATCATGGAGCCAAGCCCTCAACATGTTTTCAACATCTTGATTGCTCCTTTCAACACTTCCTTGACTCTGGGGGTGTCTCGGGCGACCATTTATTATTTTGCAAGCCGGCCATTTTGACATCATCTCTTTAATCATATGATTGACGAATTCAC
>MU184319.1:100635-117176 GCA_016904865.1 Pissodes strobi | reverse complement strand
TATGTTTAGTTTACTAACTTTCTTTTCCCAAACATCATTGCGGTGTTACTTTAAAACCGTCTTTAGAATTCTTGAGTTCTCGTTTAGTGCCATCTTGTGGTTGTCGGTTTTGTGTAGCGCATAAAGCCTTTTAAGCCTCCGATTTTCTCTTATTTAATCCTGTAATTGTGAGGGCAAAGTATTTATTGATCCCGCCACCTTTGTTTCCCTGCAATTCTCACAAGCTTCAGTCAGTAAGTTGGTAAGTTTTACCACTTCTTGCTCCATATCTGTTGTTTCATTAATCTTGCGAAGAGTAATGCTATCGCTAATTTGTCTTTTAAACCTCACCCAGTTGGTAACTTATCGCTTCTTTTTAAGTCTTGATGAACTACCACGCCCTATATTTAAAAGTACCGGATTATGATCTGACGTTCCAGTACACAGTGTCTTAATCTCGGTGTCACAGTTTATTCTATTTAATATGGCGATATCCAGTACGTCTGGCAATCCTCTACCACTGGGAAAGTGCCTAGCCATTTCCGGTCCCATAATGTTTAACCCCAAATCGAATGCTGTTTGTTCAAGTAATCTCCCGTTCTTACATTGGTTTCGGCTGTTCCACACTGGTGAGTGGCAATTTAAGTCTCCCACCAGGACAGTAGGAAGATTGCCACTCACCAGGTCCGCTACGTTGCTAGGTTTTAGTGCCTTACTTGGGCTTTTGTATGCTGTGCTTGTAGAGCTTATTGTTAAATTTTAAAATAATGCTTAAGTTGTCGATGTCTGAATTTATGCTTCCTAATTAATAGCTTTTAATATCTTTCCTAAAGAGGATGGCAAGGCCGCTGCCTGCTAAACCCATTTAGCAAATTTACCAATAGATGCGAACCACAGCCAGTAAGTACAGTACTAGTACTAGGTTCGAGAATTTTTCGGTACACTTTAATAGGGTTATTAGGCGCCACCTAGTTAATGAGACTCAACTAGGAAAAATTTGCAATGTTGTTAAATCCTGAAAAGTAATTTTGGAGAAGCTTTTCAGTAAGGCATAATATTTCCCCAAAATAAATACTTTATTCTTTCCCTATTATGGATGAGATCCCTTGATATAAAACACAATTATAATACAATTTACATCACATGTATAAACAACAAAGCAATAAACAAAAACGCATATATAATATTTACTATTATTGACAGTTGTGCCAGATATCAACTGCTAAGTAAATATACTGTGGTACAAATTAATAGGTTAGTAAAATGATAAAGTGTAAGTAATATCATTACGTGCTATCGTAGATGGTTTAAAATTCAATAATTTTATTTTGGCGCAAGAATATAAAATAAGGCATGTGAAACTAGTCGCTTAATCTGTAGAAAATCTAAACTTTGCTAAGACAGCCTTACAAAAAGGTAAATGATATTACTTACAATTTATGAGGTAGGTATTTCTAATTTTAAATTATTCTTCAAATTAATACCAGGATTAGTATATTTACGGTCCATGCATCTCCAAAGCACTGAAAATCATAACTTGATCTTTCCAAACTTGGCCACACTGCATCCAGCCAAAGACACGCAACAAATCCAAAGCACGCAAGCAGTCAATGATCCTGAACATTGATGATAATAATAACTAATAACCCAAAGTATGCCCAAAATAGAAATCGCAATTACGAAAAGGTGATATGTTGTGTGCTAAAGCGGTCCCGAGCAGAGGATCCTAAAAACAATTGTTTGTCTTAGCAAAAAAAAATAAATATCAAACATTGAAAAGATTTTTCATAACCTAACTATTTTTTCATCTTAGCGATAGAACTATCTATAGGGTTATACTGCCCTTTTCTTCCTGGTGATGGTCAGTTGAACAAAACAAATAGTGGCCATCCTAGAGAGATTTCTTCAAAGCCAATAATCGTCAATTTCTAGAAGTGACCATATGACAGCAACAGCAATATAGATTTTTCTATGAAGGTTGGAAAATACAATTAATTCCACTGAAGACAGCATGAAGATTTTGTTACTTACCACGTGGAGGTGGGTTTCTCATAACTTAACGAGAACTTTTATAGGCAGCCTCCATGACACTGGCACTGATTAAGGCCTCAATATATTAACGTAACAGAGATACCATAAAATAATGACTCTAATAATTTCAACCAGTCCATGAGGCACCTCGAAAAGGCTTCACAAAAGATGCCGACCTCTCGACTAGTCGCAGTCGCCACCAAGTCTCCGGCCTAAAAAGAAAGACCCGATCTCTCCCGAATTCCAACACCTTGATTTCGGAAACATTGTTGCCAACTTAACTTATGTGAAATGGCGAATCAAAACGCACGAGAAACCATACGACATCATAGCTCGGTTCACCGGGCTTCAGGTATAGACCATATTTGTCAAGCAGGAAGAATATATGCCTTAAAAATCTGAAGGGGACTGCTACTTGGGAACGTCGATTCAATCGAACCTGTCTAACTGTCAAAATCATATGTGCCTGACACTCAACAAGCAACAAATGAAAATACTAAATCTCCTCGAAAGGCGAAGAAAACAATATGAAATAATATACCTAAACGACATTAGACAATTGAATTACAACATACATTAGACGACTCTTATGATCTCTAAATTGTTTGAGGTAGGTATTGCAAGGAATTGGTTTAAAATAATAAACAAAGTCAATGTTATATTTGTGTCGAACAAATTGTTAAGCTTGTGAGCATTTCTCTGGGTTATTAAAAGAGATTTCAAACAATAAAATCTCTGAACACAACGGTTAGAAATTGAACAGACAACCAGAGCCTTTAAAAGATATTTCCGTAACCTAGTCGAATATCTACTATTAAGAAAGGGACAAAAATTCAACCAGATGTTATTATCATATCACAAGTAGCTAATATATTATACTATGACATAAAAGAAATATACAAAGAATATTCAATAACTTCCAAGGTAAAACGAGGTAATGTAATTTATACACTGTCTAAGAGCTAGATACGCAAACGGCATTAGGACCGGATGGAATACCTGCCATCGTGTTAAAGAACTGCGCCAACGAACTAACACCCATTTTTTCCAGACTTTTTCTCTGCCTTATTGAAAAGGGATTTACCCATGTTCTTGGAAAGTCGCTCGAGTACAACCTGTTCCAAAAAAGGCAAGAAAACCACGTCCTCAGACCATCGCTCAATTGTCTTGCTTCCAATAATCTCCAAAGTCATGGAACGTGTAGTCAATCAGCAACTACTCAAGTACCTCGTGACTAACAGAATAATTAGCGATAACCAATACGGCTTCCGCAAACAGAGATCGTCAGGAGATATATTGGCTTATGTAACTCATATATGGAGTAGGACAATTGATAACTACGGAGAATCTCGAGCAATCGCGTTGGATACTTCGAAGGCATTTGACAGAGTTTGGCATGACAGATTGCCCAACAAACTGCCGTCCTTCGGACTGCCAGCGTCTCTCTGTGGATGGCTTGTCAGTTTCCTTAAGAACCGATCCCTGCACGTTGCATTTGATGGCCACATCTCAGACACATTCACCGTTAATGCGGGAGTGCCTCAGGCCGCAATACTTTCACCAATTCTACTCCTCATCTACATTAATGACCTGCTGACCGAAACCAATAATCCTGTTTACAGCTTTGCAGATGACAGTACCCTTGTGTCCCAATTTAGATCAGAAAAACTTTTACCAGCGACTGAGTCTTATCACCGCAGACAGGAGCAGATTACAACAATTAATCAAGATCTAGAGAAGGTTCGAACCTGGGGAGACACGAATCCGTAATAGAATTTTTGCACTCGACGCTCCTTTCGCTAACCTTGTTAGCATCATCAGGATATTATTAAAACCATGTTAGCATGGTAACATGGTTAGCGAAACACGCGTCGAGTGCAAAAAATCTGTTTCAGTAATGTGGATAAAATTCTGTTTTAGTATTAAAAGCACTAGTTTTCAAACGTAATTTCACACGAGTATTTTGCCTATGGCCAGTAACAAAAATAATACAAAAAAACCTCTTTAGTTTCGTAGGAAAACGATTAATACCACATGCGTGTCGAAATGAGCTTTTCAACACAAATTTCGAAAGGTCTTTATCAAGACCTGTGTTATCCTGATATGTGAGGTCGATGTGTCAAATCACAGATGCTGATCCATGTGCGTCGGGAGGGGGCAGTTGCCCCACCTTCAGCACTAGAGATTATCTATTATATTCACCTAGCAAACATTTAAAAAAAAATGTTCGTCCTTAGTTTTAGTGTTAAAACTTTGGATTGCCACAATAGAGTACAGACACTGATAATAAAGGTATCTAAAACTAATGGCCAAAGCGTGTGTGTAAGAGTTGGTTTGTGGTAGGTAGTACGTTTTGATTTTAATTGAAAGTTTTGTGTTGGTTTGGGTGATTTTGAAAAGTGAGATTTTTTTCTTTTGATTCTTTTTTCGTCTGTGTGAAATTTTACCAAGTTGTTTGTGTTTTGTGCATTACTGAGTTACTCTTTAGTTATTAAGTGTTACTGTGCCTTAAATTTTGGAAGTAACGCCTGGCCCTGACCTCTTAGAGCTAGAAATGTGTAATTCCTTTTAAAATTCATTAGTGCTAAAATGATAATCTCTTTCTCTTTCTCATCAACATGTTTGTGATTTGTTTGCGTTATGAAAAGTAAATTAAGCGTGCATAAATACCGTACACCTATGTAAAATAACATAAGAGGCATGACCGATAAAAATTCCGTCTTGGCTATATCAACAGAATTTGTAGTGTATGTAAATTCATTACGTGTCATACACCACTTATCATCAATTACTTTAATGGAAATTTAGTACCCTCATCATTTAAGACCGAATGACAATCACTAGAGGGCATTTTAAAAGGCCGCATTCGAGGCATTCTTCTCATACAGGGTGATTTAATGATGGCCGATCGGTCGGGGCTGAAATGTCCTTAATAAAGTACAGGGTATTTACCAATTTTGTAACCGAAAAGGAGGACGTAAAGCTGAGGGCATTGGCATTTAAACGTAATCGAGTAGATTAAAAGGGTTCGAATGACGCTTGCAGTAAAGCTTAGTATCCCAATCATTGGTAAAATTATTGATAGGTTAAGCTACCCTAAGATTAGGACGAAAAGCTTCCTAATATGCGTTCAACTTTGGCAATTGTATTTATATTACGAATATTTGGCTTAAGCTGCTCTAAAACATAATGAGGTTTTGAACTGGATTGATTCTTTTTTATGCAGACATATAATATGGAAGCAAAGATGGCTGCTACTTTAGTCTTTCTTGCATTAAACTGGACACTGTTTTCCCCACCTCATTCCAAGATGGCGTTCATATCCTCATTGATGGCAGCAATCTGATTTTCTCGCTCGCATTGGGAACGAGCAGCAGTCATTGGAGACTGCGCCATGAATGGGAATATAAGAGTGCCGTCGTCTGCAAACCTGTAAATAGAATTGTTTGTTCTGTCTAATAGATAGTTGATATAGAGCTGCGACAGTTGGGGAGATAATATACACTCTTGAGGAACTCCTACATTGATTTTAAATTCCTCCGAGAGATGTCAGGCAAAACCAACTTGAAGCTTCGATTCCTTAAGAAATTGGAAATCCATAGAAGCAGTGTTGGTTGTAGTCCGTATGCTGTAAATGTTGCTTAACAATCCGTCATGCCACACCCTATCAACTGCTTTGGATATATCGAGAGCCACTGCACGAGATTCACCGTAGCTCTCGATGGCTTTGGGCCACAGGTTAATCAGTTTCTCCATGGCTTTAAACATGATGGGAACTAGGGCAAATGGACGGTAGTTAATTGGAATCGCTTTTTTTTTACCTTTCTTTGGGTTTGGTAGCACATACATTTCCAGCTAGAAGCAAGTTCTTTATCATAGGGAGAAAAATCTGCACAGTGGAGCTGTTAGTTAGGCAGCATATTTCTTGAACAGTATTGCGGGAACGCCATCCGGCCCTGTGGCCTTGTTAGTGTCTAGATTGTTGAGTATCCGATTCACTTCGCGTTAGCGAAATACCATACCTGGCATTGAGGAATTCACTCTGAGGATAATTGGGAAGTGTTTCCTTGAGAATATAAGGCACAATTTAATACAAGCATATCGGCAAGAATGCCCGCTTTTTGGCTTTTTCCGCTATTGATGATGATATTTGATCAGCGGTGAGATTGACGTTTTTGAGACACCCTGATTGGCAACTGACCAAAAGGGTCATGATCCGTTAGGATAGTTGAGAAGCTTATTCTTGATCTGCTCGTAATATCCTTCCTTACTCTCATCAATGGTCCGCTTACACAGATTTCTAGTCGTGATGAATATATTTCGAAATTCGGCTGTCGGATCTCGGCGTCATTTGCGGTAGGCGGCATTTTTAGCATTGCCTCTTGAGCAGTTTCTCCCAAACCATGGGGTTTTAGTGTTTGAGATAAGTTTCATAGAAGAGGGGCTGAAAGCTTCCATACCAGCTAGGATAACTTGAGTTATCTCATCGGCATATTCAGGGGTCTTTTGATTCATAAAGCAGATATATTTCCAAGGAAAAGAAAGAAAAAACTCGCGAATATCACGCAACTTTACAGGTTTGTAATGCCAAACCTTTTGAGATACCTGTGGCTCCTGTGTTTTGATACCAAGTTTACATGTTGCGGAGATATGGTTGTGAGCCCAACGGAGGTTGGACAATTACAGAGTAGAGGTCAGGATTATTTGTTAAGAATAGATTCAGGAAGCTAGCAAAGTCTTTTTTACGCTCAGGGATCTTAGTAGGTTCGTCAACCAGCTGAGTAAGTCCGTGACTTATAGCAAAAGTCGTTTTTGTTGGAGTGCTTCAACCAGTCGATGTTATGGACGTTGAAGTCTCCTACTATGACAATTTCTGCCGCTGAATAGTTGATCTTGAGAAAACCAATTTGATTGCCAAGATTTTGAGAAAAGTCATTTATATTGGTGTTCGCTAGGTGGTCTATACAAGCAACAAAGGAATTTGGATGCTCGATCTGTGCTTGAACCACATAACATCGGTGTCCTTAGATTCGTATGTTTCGTCTCGTTGGCAACATAAATAGTCTCGTATAAAAACAGCTAATCCAGAGTTATGTCGAAATCGGGAGTAGATGTCATATCCGGGTATATTCAAGTGATCATATATGTGGTGCTTGATTTCCCTTTTGTTACTCATAAAGCTAAAATATGAAACTTATTTGATGTTAGGTGCCGGCGGATCGAATTAATATATATGTTGATGCCTCTTATGTTGCAGAAGTCCAATCGCAGTCTATTTTCCACCTTAAAGACATTCAGGCTTGATGGTCCTCCCAGGCCAGTCTCCACCCGGACATCCGAATGGGAGGCTATTTTACCTCCAGATTATTTTGGTTTGGAAGGCGCCATCAAGCAATTTTTCTTCTTTTCGACCCTGGCAACCGGATGACAAAGGCATGGTGACGAAACATGGACCAGGGCTTATTCCACGCCACCTAAACCAATGAGGTGGTATTTCACCGGGCGGTGCGGGTGGACCACATCTACCACTGATTATTCCGAAGATTGCAATGAGATTTAATAACTTGCTGCGGTCATCGACCATATCCAACTAGCAATCAGCAATTAAATATGTTTTCAAAGTTCTTCGATGAAATTTTAGAGTTTGAGTTCCCAAACCCCAAACGAACCCCAAAAGACTTCGAGAATTTTGGTAATTAAAAATATAATAACATATTTTTTAAGTAATATATAATACTTCGAATATGGTGCTCGCGATAAAAAAAAGGATTAAATTTTATTGCTGGCTTCCAACCATACTTAGGTTCAATAGGAAAAAAATAATGGCAATATTATTAAGGTCAACAAAATTCTTGTAATTCCATCTAGACTGGAAGTGAAAACCAGAATGGACTTAATTTTTTCCTAAGAAGTCTTACTGTCGGCAAACAGCCGAAATGATGTCGGATGTTCACAGCCTATATGCATTGATTTAAATGAAGTATTATATTTGGTTGTTAAAATTTAATACAAAAAATTGCATCAATGTTCTCCGTTTTCTTCTACCAATATCACTGGTAGTCGGTATTGTAACCGAAACAAACGCTAAAAAATAAACCTTGATTTTCTGTTGGATTTTTATATAACTACATCTAAACGTTGACTGGTATCAGTCAACGATCAAAATCTGCTTCTTTATCGTGATATTCTAACGACCGCTGGCAACTAATTTACATCTGATCACACTTTTATTAGATCCCTTTGAAAACAGCTCAACATACAATACTACCTGCAATAAAGGTTTCCTTCTTTTGTGTAGGGTATTATATTTCATAGATTTGATTAACTCATAAAAATTTACAACTCACAAATCAATGCCGATTGAACAAAAGAACAAGAAACACTAAATTCATCCTATCTTTACAATAAATATTTGAAGTTTATTGTTAGATACAGGCTTTAAAGTCATAAATATTATGAATCCAATAAGAGTTTTAATTATACCCTATAAAAATTTTAGATCCGTTGTTGGTATTTACTACAATTATATTCTTCCGATTTTTTTAGCAGTTTATTTGTTTAAAGGTACCGTTAGCAATGATGGCAAACCCCCAGATATTGTGGGTATCTGTTCACTGTTTATATACAAAATCTTTCACTCAAAGAAAAGTTAATATTAAAAAATATATTAATGCTACATATTAATAAACGGTAAGCTTATTAGATCCCATGTAAAAGATGATACAAATTCGAGTCTCTGCTTAATAGATCGTCGTCTTGAAAATTACGAGATTCCGAATACTTCGGAAGATATTTGAAAAAAAGTTAATTTTTCAGATTCAAATCTCATTAATTTGTAGCTTTATATTATAAGTTTTTGAAAAATAAACAACACGTCCAAGGTACCTTTTTGAGCCTTTCACGATGCCATTTTTTTTTAAACCGTCGCGTCGTTTTGTATTCTATACCGACCTCATGTTGACTGTTTTAAATACGATCCTGGACTACTGTTACATCATTCTAAGACATTTTTAGTCCTACAACTAAAAAATATATTGTTAAAATTGTATACGGATGTTTGTTCACTTAAAGTCATATTCAATGATTATATGTACTTCTTAATACGGTTTTATTAACTACAATTTATTAACATTTATAATTTTATGCGTTTCTACTATGGTGTAAATTAGACGGGATTATTAGTTATGACCGACAACTAAGGTAGAGAAGCTGAAGCCCTTGCCATCAGCTGCGGGCTTACTCAACTTGTACACGAACCAACTCGGATCTCAGAGAGAGGCGAATTTGCCGCCCTCCTGGGATCTTTTTCCTGAACAGTACGCAATTACAGTTGCTTCGTCATTAGGTACCTCCGACCATAAAGTTATTACAACTGTTTGTGAACTGCCACTCTTACAGAAATATACGCCATTGCCTCGTAAAATCAGGCATTACAATTATGAAAAGTGGGACGATCTAACATAGTTCTACCTAGATTTCCCTTGGCTCGACGTCTGCTTTGGCACTGCTGCGAAGAGATTACGCAAGTAATCTCATCAGGAATGGAAGCATACATCACAAATTTCATCAAGTTACCGTCACAAAGAAAGCCCTGGTTCGAGAGAAGATGCGAGAGAGCCGTAGGTAGGAAACAGCAATCCTACAAGTACTGGCAGCAAAATCCGACCACTGAAAATCACAATTATTTTGTTGAAGCGAGGAACGAATGCAAACGTGACAGACGAACGCTGCATCACGGCGACTACAGCCAAGGAAAAAGCAAACATGCTCACCAAAATGTTTTCATTGCACTCTACCTTAAACGTCCCCCAAGGCAAGGCTCTCCTCACCATATCGAGCATCACCAATGGCAGAAGTTAAGTTTCACCAAAGTGATATTCGTAAAATCCTCAGATAAGGAAAAGCATCGGAATGCTTGCCATCGTGTTAAAGAACTGCGCCAACGAACTAACACCCATTTTTTCAAGACTTTTTTTCCCTGTCTTACCGTCCCTCAAACTATCGCCCAATTAATTGCCTTGCTTTCAATAATCTCCAAAGTCATGGAATGTGTAGTCAGTCAGCAACTACCCAAGTACCTTGAGACCAACAGGTTAATTAGCGATAACCAATACGGCTTTCGCAAAGAGTGATCTACAGAAGGCCTATGTCACTCATACATGGAGTAGGGCAATTAAGAACTAAAGAAAATCTCGAGCGATTGCGTTGGATTTTTCGAAGACATTCGACAGAGTTTGGCATGACGGATTACTCACCAAACTGCCGTCCTTCGAACTCTCTCTGCAGATGGCTTGACAGTTTCCTAAAGAACTGATGTCTGCACGTTGCAGTTGATGGACACATCTCAGACACGTTCACCATTAACGCGGGCGTGCCTCAGGGCGCAAAACTTTCATCATCTCGGTTCCTCATCTATATTAAGGACTTGCTAACCAAAACCAATAGTCCTGTTCACAGTTTTGCAGATGACAGTACCCTTGTCTCTCAATTTAGATCGGAAAAACCTTTACCAGCGACTGAGACATATCACCGCAGACAGGAGCAGATTACAGCAATTGATCACGATCTTAAGAGGGTTCGAACTTGGGGCGACAGAAAGGACCCCGCACCCGACAAAGAGAGAATTTGGGAATCATACGATTTTCTTTAAATTTTAACGTGTTGTAGGTATAGATAAGTACTTCACAAAAATGTATGTTAGAATATGGTGCCCCCCCATTTGGCTACAGTGGCATATCAAAGTTACGTTAATCACAATACATATTTTTATTTTTGTTTTGCATTTTAAGCAAAAAAATAGTCTATATTTAATGGATTGTATTAGCTGTGGGTACACAAAATAATTCTTAAGATGTAAGTCCAGTGGCGTACATAAAAATATTAAAAATATTTCTCATAATTTTTTAATATTTTTATGTACGCCACTGGACTTACATCTTAAAAATTATTTTGTATAACCACAGCTGTAACAATCCATTAAATATAGACTATTTTTTAGCTTAAAATGCAAAAAAAATAAAAATATGTATTGTGATTAACGTAACTTTGATATGCCACTGTAGCCAAATGGGGGGGAGGGGCACCATATTCTAACATACATTTTTGTGAAGTACTTATCCATACCTACAACATATTAAAATTTAAAGAAAATTGTATGGTTCCGAAATTCTCTCTTTGTCGGGTGCGGGGTCCTTTGGTCCAGTTCAATGCAACAAAAACCCAAACGGCCACATTTACCAAGAAAGCCAATACGGCAGGCCTTGACATTATTATGGCAGGATCGACCATTCCTTTATCCTCGTCAATCGGACTACTGGGTGTCTCGATCAACAGCAATATGTCCTGGCATGACAACGTTGCTAACATCGCAAAATCAGCCTCGCAGAAGCTTGGTGCGCTATTTTAAGACAAAAAACTGTATACACCGCAGCAGACTCCCAGGACATATGTTTCCCCCAAATTACTACCTACAGCTATACAAGAACCGTGTCAATCAACATCTTCGCACACACACCGCTCGTCGATTGCTATAGGATATCGCTCTACTATGCGTGTCATTGCCATAAATAAAAATTAAATATAAGAATTTAGTTACTTACGAACCTGGATTAATTTTTTACGTCACTTTGAGGCATTTTGTTATAGCTTATACCAATGTTTTTTCACTTAAATATTTTAATGATTTCATGAATTTCTTGGTAGGGCCCTGTTAGCTACAATTTATTATGCTTACAAAAAATTGTAGCTAACACGACCGTACTAAGAAATACATAAAACCACTAAAAATGATTTTAAGTGGTAAAACATTAATATACCGCTTTAACAGACTGTCTCAAAATGACGTAAAAAAAAACATTTTCCTATTTAAAAGAATCAACATAACATTGGTACAGAAAAAATTAAGCGTTAAATCTAAAAACAAATTAAAACATCTTAAAAACTTCAAAAAGTACAGTAAGAAAGTGTTATTTACGTTTCTCAAACCTATAAAAAAGAAAGGTACAAACTCGATTTTTTCGAATATTTTTCGGAAACATGCGGAATCTCTTAATTTCCATGACGGCGTTCTGTAAGCACTAGATTCTACAATTTTGCCACCATTTAGCCATTTTTGTATCTCTTGCGGTTTTCGGAATACCCTTGCATAAACTCTAATTTGTGACACCGTGTATTTAGGATTTAAACTTCGAATCTGGTGGAATATGAATCCTATCAAATTATCTTAACCTTTTTGCAATTATTAATGTGACTACTAATTATCTATATTTAATTCTAAGACTTATTTAAAGAAAATTGTCCCAGCTTACGGATGCACCAATAGCACTGAAATTAGCAATGAGGACTTATTTAATTTTCCGATGCACGTTCATATTTCGAGCCTTATAAATTATAAAAAAATTTCTTCATTTCCTATTCGGATCGTTTTCCTTGCATAGACTAATCGGGTGACAAGTATATTAATTTGCCGGAAATGAGACTCGCCAGGAAAGCTTGTCTGAACAGCGATTTGTAAAATATTGTTAGGATAAAGACACCTAAAATGTTGACAAAATAAATTCGACAATCAATAAATTATTCCACTCTAAATTAATTAAAATAGTTATTTTTGTTACAAGTACCTAAAATGGAGTTTTTCAGGACGAATCATTGCTGTTTCCGGACGAGGCATTAGCCGAGTCCGGAATAGCAGATGAGTCCTGAAAAACTTCATTTAGGTACGTGTGACAAACACTATTTTTTGTCATACCCTCCCAAAATTTAATTTTTATTTATACGCTTTTTGCAATTCTTCAGAACGAACGCCTAAATTTGCAAATTTACCATAATTTTTCAAATCATAATTTACGACAAAGTTAGCTTAGAATTTGATATCGTAGCAACTATTTGACAATTTTGTCATGTTATTCGAAATTTTTGACATTTAGACATATTCAGGGATTTTGGAATAGTCCGTAAAGGTTGCCATGACGACTTTTAGGGACTAGGCCTAAAAAGAAGCATTTTACGGACTCAAATGAGTCCGTAAAATAGCTATTTTTGGGAGCGTATGACAAAAAAACAATATTATGTATTTCGGGCTTGTATTGTCATATTATATATATATCAATTTTGACAACTCAAAACATCGTTAAGGTATCTTTATTTGGGGACTGACTGAGAGATGTTATTAATATCCTATTATAATTTATTTTGCAAAGAGAATTTGTATAACGCACAAAACTGGTCGCACTACACCGGGAATAATTCGGATGCAAATTACCATGACATCGAAAGTGAGGAACAGGAAAGTAGCATACGCCGAAGGGATTGTTCTTTCTTCTTCTTTTATATTAGCATGTAAAATCCATTCATGCATTGCGACATGGTCCGTCGTCTCCTAGAATTTGTTTGGGAATATAGTCGTGAAATGAATAGTTTTTATGTGCCCTATTTGTATCGCGCCTTGCCACATATCCTGCAGAGAACCATTTCAATGATGCTGCTTTTTCCACCACATCTGCTGTTTTCGTGGCTTGCCTAATCGTTTCCTTAGTTCTCCAATTCCTGAGGAACTTCCCAACATGAATCTTTCCATTGAACGGTTTGTCACACTTAATTTATTATTCCCTACAGTCATTGTTTAATTCTTGACTCGCATTTCAACCTACTCATTCTTTACTCTCACTTATCCTTCCCGGCTTACATTACCTACGTCTTGTTCATATTCATTTTTAATCCTATCTGCAAAGAACAGGTTTCTTTTGGTTTCCTCTCCAGTTCTTCTAGCTTTGTTCGGCTATGATAATGGCATTTGCGTATCTTAGATGGCCTAGTTGTAATCCATCGCATATATGGCTAATATGGCTAACTTGAGATATAGGTTATTTTCTTGGCCCAACGCGTCTGTTTAGTGAAACTGGGTTGGTTATCGCATGAGCAAGATAAGTCGCGGCATTGAAAATTTCACAAAATTATATTCTGAAGTAGTTCCTGCTCATTTAGTTGATCTAATTTAACTGTGTTTGTAATTTGCGCGGATATGAGAATCTGAATAAGTGCAAGAAACGGTAATTTTGCAGTTCTTTTTGTACCCGTTTTCGTGCAGCAGTGCTTCTAGGTCTTGGAAATTTTAGCCTCAGGATATACATTCGTTTAATAAGACGTCTTTAATTATCATATCCGTTATTACCTCATCTTCTCGTGGTCATTATTAATATCTTATTTCTGTTAGGTGTTGATTTGGAGATTCGGCCTAGTCTTCTGAATTTTAATTTCTCTTTATGACGTCGTCTATTAGTTACTAGTCGCTTGTTATTAGTTGCTTTCTTATTCACTTATTTTGTTCTTTATTTAATTGTATTTCTTTTTAGTAAACTTTCAGCTTCGTCTTTTATCTTTCCTATTATTTTCGGGGTATTCGTTCCTATTTCTTGAATGCTCTACTTTATAAAGATCGTCATGAGGCAGAAGATTTATTTGGTATAGAGTTATATTTCTTTCTACAGTACTTTCAAATTTGTGTCTAATTTAGTTCAACTTATTATAAGATCAACGAATGTGTCTTCTTTGTGGATTTTTTAATGGTATCCATGATACTAAAATCACTTTGTGATTGCCTTCTACGAAAAGGGAATTTAAACTGTCATTATATTTTTTACGTATTCTCTCTGGATTTGATTCAATTCTTTATTATATTATTTGGGTTTATCCAAGGCCATTGTCTTCTCTTAGATTTGTCAAAAAATGAATACATATTATATAAATTTACATTCATTTTATTTAAGCTTCAAAGCCGAATTCTCTTCTTACTGTCTCAGTTTCATCCCGATTTCAGTTATTTTCGCGTTAAAAGCACTTACGATTTCATACTTAGCTAGTTTATCTTCCAATACTCACCTGTATCTGTGTACGCTGGAGGTCAGATCATGATTCTGGAAAATATTTATCTTAGTTGTTGGAAATCTAGTTTTTACCGTTTTCTTACGGGGATTAAAAAATAAAAACAGGTTTCGTAAGCATGAATTCCTTTATGTAAAACAAAAATTGAAAATTAAAAATCTCTCAACAGGCGAATTAAGATTTGTGCGAATAATAATTATGTATATTTAATTTTTATTTTACTATTTTATTTAGACAGTAATTTAGTTTTCGATATACCACTCTGGCGTCACTGACGAGATGTGGATCTTCTATTCCTCCAGTTCTCCGATGGCTCTTATAATCGAATCCACTTTGGAGACAGGCCGTTTCCTCATGCTGGTGCAGTGCGTGTTGAGAAGAATGATATTCAGCCGTCCACTATTCAAACCGATGCATTTTGCAGCACCCACTCTGGATAAGATGTTTTTCCGCTTGTAATCGTGCGGCCTCGAGTATTTAATTTTCCTGGTGCCAATGACATCTTGAAGAAATTTCCTCTCCCCCACTTGAAGTGGAATTCGATGGAGGATAGCAACCATTTGCTGATGGGAATTTGGGTGGATTCGCAGCACCAGCTCCAAGCGCGCATTGAAAGACTTCTTCGAGTATACTTCTTGGATTTAAATTTTGTTAAAGAAATAACAGTGCTGCTGTGAAAAATAAAACAGTGTCAAAGCATTTAAATTGTGTCAGTTTAAGAAATGGAATTTGACAAGGAAATGCATACCTTGCCACCGTATTTAGATGTCCATGAACGACACCTGTTCGCCGTACTTCAACTACATAGTTTCGATGTCTATTACATAATATGTGCTCGTAAACATAAATTTGAAAAACTAGAATAGGGTTATGTAAGTTTATAGTTTAATAGATTTGGGATAATATTATTTTAGTTAAAAAATATTTTAAGCATTTTTAATTTAACAATATTTTAAAGTTAATAAGCCTGTTGTTAATTTGTGGAGAATTATCAAAATTCTTAATCGACACGTTAATTAATCGGACAGACACTGATTACTTTTCCGATTAATTGGCTAATCGATTAAGCGAGACATCTATTACTCAATATTTTGATTTTTCGAATAGTTGAATTACAGAACAGAACTTTGAAAAGCACATATGTTTACATCAGCTAAAAACTAACCATGTCCAACTCTTTTCTTATTGCCTCTCATTGCAAGAAAAAGTAGCCCATCATAGTTGGTGCTGCTTTCTCGCAGACATTCAATCATTAAATATTATATTAGATGTATGAAATGGATATATTGCAGTAGTATAACTATTCAATAGAATTTAGCTTTCAAAGAAGTGTATAGTGTGGACATTAAGCAAAATAAATGAGGCAGCATTTTCACAATAAAGTTAGGGTCACTACAAATATATAGTATTGATTTTATTTCGTATCAAGGAGAAAAAAAGTGGAAAGTTGAAATTTCATCATGTTTCCGTTACTTGAATTTCCAAGGTATATGCACGCAAATAGTCACATAAGACCAAATACATCTAAAAACAATAGACAGAGCTGGTCATTCATAAGTTACCAAATGTTTATATACCAAACATTAGAGACATTAACATGAAGAGTTAATAAAATAATGAAGATGGCGGCCGAAGAGCGTCAAACATTTCAT
>MU184319.1:55452-95635 GCA_016904865.1 Pissodes strobi | reverse complement strand
TTAACCTGAAACCTGAAACATATTTGTATCGAGTGTACAGGATCCCTCGTTACGTTTTATCTTCAAATATTTGAACACTTAATGCCTGGCCCTCCATTCACTTCGGGGACACACCAACGAAAACTAGCCCCAACTAACCCAAAATATGGCAAAAACATCCTCTTGAATTAATTTTCATAATAAGGGCAATTGGTAATACACAAACCAACAAAACGGAACCGTATCACAGAATAGAAAATGTTGACAAACAGACGGCAGAATGTCAGTCACGTCATCCCGCCGACCAGTGAGAGCGAAGATCGACTGTATAGCTACGCTAATACGACCAATAGAAAATGAGCACGCTCGATTGTTTGCTACGCGTCGAAAAATTGTTCGAGATTCTTTCTTCGTAAATCATCTTGAAATAGGTTCCTCTTATTATACTAGATAATTCTAGGTAATTTTGATAGCATTATTGTTAAGGATCACATATTTTTCTGCTGCATGACATATATGAATAACTGAATTTGAAGTGTTAATCATTTTGCAAGTAGTAATTTTGACAAAGAAACATCGGATTCTCTTAACACTTTAAACATATAATAAGCAAACAATAAATAGTTAATATAGGTACTTACTTTTCTAAAATAATGTTCGCAGAGTACGACTATGAGCTTATTTACTTACTTATGGAATGTAAGATTCGGATTTCAAATGAATTGATACTCTGTTTTCATGAACATGGCGGCCAGTTCCTTCAAGACGAGTGCGACGTTGTCAGCGTGCGTGGCATGAAGAATGCCGCTGATTTCGTGAACGATGTGAAGTGGTGAAGAAGTGAAATAGTTCCCAGTTTATCATACAATTTATTTTTGTGTTCCCATTTTGATTCAAGTTTTGAATTATAAGTGTTTATATGTTAATATTATAATATACACGGTATACTTTAAAGTGAAAACTTTACATTTTCATATGCTCTATTTTCTAATAAATGCATTTCTTCTGGCACGGTATTAAAAAGGGGCTGCCGATTTTCCACTAAACAGACACACTCTTAGTGTGTCGGCAATAGCGCCTCAGTAGCGGTGTGTATAGTACGGTCTTATTCTATTTTATAAGAAGGAAAAGAACGAGGGGAACGATACTGGTGTCTTGATATTATTTAGTAAAGAAATCCGTCTATTTTATATATATGTCTTTGCATAAAACCATCAATTACTTAGACACAAACATGCAAACGTAACCTCAATATATTCACTAACTCTTATTCGATTAATAGAAATACCCATTTCGAAATAAATACAATCGATTTACATTTTTACCCTTTCCTTGATTTTAGCACTTAAAATGATATTTTTTTGTTTCCTTCTTGCTGCATTTTATAAAGAGGTTGAAATGTTTTATTTGTGTATATACTAATGTGGTTTTATATACTGTATAAAAGCATTACACAACATGAAAGAAACCAGATAATCTATGCCGTTACCATTTGCATTTACTGCGGCCGCATAGAAAATAATGAATTAGAGTCTAAGTGTCTATATAAACCAATTAAATTCAATTGATTTTAATCAATACTGTAGCCCGTCATACTTTATGGAGCATTGACATTGGTCTTGAAACCATAGAACTTATAATGAACATAGTTAATCGATGAAATGAACTGTCAATCAGCATTAACTGGTTAGAAATATGAGATTTAATAGTTTTATGCATGCTGGTGTTAGATGTTTATAGTATTGCAGCAGGATTGGTTTTTTCTTCAGTGGGAGCGTATAGAAATAAGTTCCCACTTAAAACAATAATTTTATTAATAAATAACTGTAAATCATTTTGATGTTTAATCTCTGATTCATAAGAATAACTTTTCAATTCATTAGTTAGGATAAAAACAGCCGAGCGTCGTGCCGGTGCCAAATGCGTATACAAAAAAAAATAGACAGATTTGTTTACTAAGTATGAAGACGCCAATATCCTTCCCCTCTTATAAAATAGTACTATTACTTACCGCTATTGCGGCGCTGCTGCCTAAGAATATTTCTGTGTCATGGAAATATTTATGATACAAAAATTGAATCAAAATCGAAGTGGTATACCTATTTTTCGCTAGAAGCTTTATGTAAACTGGGTTCCATGTCGCTACTTGACTACTTCACATTGTTCACGAAATCAGCGGTACTCCTTCTTGCCGCGCACGCCGACCACGTCGCGTAGCCGGCATTCGTCTAGTAGGAACAGGCCGCTATGTTCATGAAAATAGAGTATCCACGCATTTGACCCCAAATATTACATTTCATGCGTAAGTAAATAAACTCATAGTCGTACTCTGCGAACATTATTTTAGAAAAGTAAATACCTATTTTATATATTCTTTGTTTGCTATTACATGTTTAAAGTGTCGTGAGTTAATAGAATCCCATGTCCCTTTGTCAAATTTATTTATTGAAAAATGTTATGGAAAATGAATTAATGCTTCAAATTTACTTGTTGATAATATGCAATGCAGCAGAAAAATAGGTGATCCTTCTTAACAAGAATTCTATCATAATTACTTAACATAGTTATTTAATATAATAAGAGGAACCTACTTCAAGTTGACTTACGAAAAGCAAAATGCAGAATACTAATTTCCTTTCATAATAGTAATATTTCAATCTGGAACTATTTTTCAACGCGTAGTAAACAATCGAGCGTGCCCATTTTCTATTGGTCGTTTTTGCAGAGGTATACAGTCGCTCTTCGCTCTTACGGGTCGGCGGGATGGAGTGACAGCCATTCCGGCGTGCGTTTGTCAACATTTTCTATTCTGTGATTTCACTTTATTATTTTTTTGTTTGTGTATTGCCAATTGCCATTATTATGGAAATTAATTCAGTAGGATGTTTTCGCTCATACCTTGGGTTAGTTTTTGTTGGATGCGCCCCCGAAGTGAGCGGAAAGCCAGAAAGCCAGGCATGAGGTGCTCAAAAATTTGAGACACAACAAGGGATCCTGTACGCTTGATACAAATAAGTAGGTACCACAAAAAAATGTATTTTCGCGATTAGAAAACTAATATAGATTACCTAATGAATGAAATTTGTTTTTTCCTTTGTTTCTTTAGATAATTAATACTATTGTCAAGTAGCGGCACGGTGGCTAGCGACACTCTATAATCAATCCTATAATCAATTATCAATTAAACGTATTTTTTTTTCTCCCCGAACTGTAACTAAAAATTTATTCTTCTAGTTAAGTGCATATTTTAATATTTATAAATTATTACTTTATGTCTGATCGTTTTCATATTTGTCATGGTCTATTGTTTTCTGCTTAAGAGCAGGCTTACTTTAATGTTAATAATAATAATAATAATAAAAATGCTTTATTTGCTCAGTTACATTTAAAATGTTTAGCATTGTCAAATAAAAGAAAATATATAAATATTATATGGAGGGTACAACCCAAATTGACCTAGTTAAATTAAAATTATATAAGGTACATTTAAATGTATAAATATTAAAAGATATAGATACAGATTAAAACATGTCTATCATACAAAAATATAAAATAAAGTGAAGCAAATCACAAATGGTACGAAACTCAGACAATGGACAAATATGTATAAAATTCCTCAAGATTATACGGGCAGACATCCAGGATTAAGGCTTTTACATGATGTTTAAAATTTGTTAGGGGAAGGCTTTGTGTAGCTGGAGACAGAGAGTTAAATAGCTTTACTGAGTTGACTTTAAAGCTCTTATGAGTTAAAGTTAATCGATGTTGTGACATCAACAAAAGATTGTTGTGTCGAGTGTCATATGTATGTCTGTCCCCAACTGTAATGAATTCAGAGTAGTGTGTTTTCATGTATAATAGACAATGATAAATATACAAACCAGGCATTGTTAAAATTTTCAATTGTTTGAATAAAGGTCTACAGCTGTCAGTCGAATTTTTATTACACAATATTCTTATAGCAGTTTTCTGCATTTTAAAAACCTGCATCCAGTCTGTCGAATTACCCCAAAAAAAGAAGGCCATATGATAGCTTTGAATGAAAAAGACCCATGTATGCAGTCCAGCTGACCTCGGAGGGAGCCATTCCTGAGATTCGACGCAGAAGGTAGAGAATAGAAGAAAGTTTGCTCAACAGCTGACTAATATGGGGCCTCCAGGTCAATCTGCTGTCAATCCAAATGCCAAGGAACCTCACATGACTTGTCTCCCTTTCTTTGAGGGAGAAGGAGACAAGCTCAGTTTTGTCCATGTTAAGACACAAGTTATTATCTGCAAACCACATGAGGAGATCATCAGTTGTTAAGCCCGCAGCTGCTTGAAGTTTTGAAATATCTTTACCACAACTAAGAAGTGTGGTATCACCAGCATATTGAATTACTCTGTGGTCTGACATGTGAGCTGGAAGCTCATTGACATACAGGACAAACAGCAGAGGCCCCAATACAGACCCCTGTGGCACTCCCGCACAAACTGGCAGAGACAATGAGGTGTCGCCCCCATGCTCAACAAGCTGTGCCCTGTCAGAGAGGTAGGAGTCAATAAGTCTCAGAACATTGCCCCTCATACCATAGTGCACCAGCTTGCTCAGCAGGATATGATGAGCCACACAGTCAAACGCCTTTGAGAGGTCGCAGAAAATTGCTGAAATATTTTCACCATCCTCAAAGTGCCTAACTATGTGACTCACCAGCTCCGCAAGAGCATCACTGGTAGACCTTTTCCTTCTGAACCCAAACTGCAATGGGGCCAGAAGTTTATGTTTTTCTAAAAAGTTTGAGATCCTATTACTCAAACACATCTCTATTGGTTTCGACAAGACTGGTACTATTTACTAGGATCACTTTCATTCCCCTTTTTGAAAATTGGTCTGACTTTACTAAGCTTTAACTGTCTAGGGAAATCACCTGAAAGAAAGCACTTATTAATTATAATGGACAGTGCAATGGCAATACCATCCTTTAGTTGTTTTAGGATTTTATTGCTAAGGTTATATATATCCAAGGCAGAACTGTTACTAAGACTATTTATGACCGTAAAAACCTCTAGGGGGTCAACAGGGTTTAAGTACATGGTTGAGCTGATGTTGATGTATTGTGAGGTTATTATCGAAGGATCTAGCCCTGAATTTGGAAGATGAGCTGTGATAGATTGAGAGACATTTATAAAGTATTGGTTAAATTCTTCTGCTGTACTGGAAGAGTTAAAATTTATTGTCTTTTTCTTAGTTTTAGATCCTTCAATAATACTCCAAATAGCCTTTGACCTATTAGGATTGTTTTTTATCTTTTCAGAATAATAAAATTGTTTGTTACCTGATTTTAAACAGGTGTCCCCTAAAATGTTACGCCTATGGTGCGCCACCTGGAGAAACATGACTTAGGTGCGTCGTTGTGGCCGTGCATGAATGAAATGTTTGACGCGCGTCCGCCGCCATCTTCATTATTATCATTCATTACTTTATTCACTATTCACCTTAATATTTCTAATATTGGGATGTAAACATTTGGTAATTTATGATTGACCTGCTCTGTGTATTGTTTTTTATATGTCTTTGGCCGGTGCAGACAATGATGGCCGAAGCAATGTTATACATTAATTCAATAAAAATGCGGTATAAAACTTGCCTAGAAAATAAATATTATTGGTAAAACAACCATGACTAAATGACTAGTATTTTTCTATAATTTTTTTAACGCACTCTTATCGAATAATAAGTATCATTTTTATTAGAGGTAGAAAATGCATTGTGCCGCCGGCGCCGCTGACGAAAATCTGCTTCTTTTGCTTGACTTTTTGCTTCTAGGCAACCCTTTTTACGTGATTGATATATAAAAATGATTAAATCATTTATTACCGACTTAACTAAATGGTTCTATTATTCCCGTGAAAAAAGAATAATATTTGTTGACAGTAATTACCAGAATTATTCAATTAATTTAAAATTTTAACAGTGAGCGTTAACGTAGAATACTGTTTTTTTATTGGTTCTAGAAACTGCGTCTCTTTTCCTATTGTTATTACTAAGTTCTTTTGGTGGCGATGATTTTGCTTATTGACTTGCCAGATTTTCCCGTTTTTTTTGCTTACGAAAATGTCACTCCACCCCACCGGCCGGATTGAAGTGGATTGAAAATAATATAATCTTGGTTAGCATTTTGATGACTTAAAAATTGTTAAAAAACGCTCTGCGCTGGACAGAAATAAAACGTTTAGAAAATCTTTATTTACATGTATAGTAAGGCATGAAAGTTCCAAAGTTTGGCAAATTTCAAAAGCATCCGCCATTTTTATTCTTCTGTTAAGTTTGGTTCTCCAGAAATCTTTAAATGAAACGAATGCTTATTATTAAAACAAATACAGGGTTGAGGCAAAAATCCGGATTCTATTTTTTCAGCAAGAAAAAAAAAGTTTTTAATTAATTTCATTGTTAATGCTAACTGTGACGCATTTGCAGAATAATTTTTATTCGACGTGGCATAATCACTGGCAACTCTGTTGTGTAAAACGCTGATGGGAACAACTTTGGGATTGAAACACCTTATGGGACAATTGTTATGACGTTGTTAAAGACATGGTGTGGTGCTGTTTCAACTTAGCATTTTTGAAATTCATATATAGTGCGGCGTTTTAAGTCTCACCCTCTCTGGTAATTTATACCAATTAAGATATGCTCACGAATTGTTAAGGCTACAAATAAGTGTTTAAATCAGTGACGAGTAAATAAGTTTTGCCGAGATGGGGGCATAGTTGCCTTGCGCCTCTTGTCTATATCTTCTTATGTCCGTTTCAAACAATAAATCAGAAAATAACCCAAACATGCGGCAAAACCATTACCTATCACAATTATTTAGATCTTATTCCCACAAAACTTTATCTACTTACTGGTTACTGTTTAGTCGTCCTCGTATTTGCATTGCTACACGTTTCCAGCTCTCAAGTTGAAGGAATTCTGCAGTAAAACACGTTTTCAAGATCACTTTGGCCGATAACGGCGAATCGTCGTCTTGCCTTTTTCGCAATAAACTTCTTCGTTTTATGAATGAAAGTTTGTTTCAATAAAAATCTCTCTCGTACTGAAATTTTAATTGAGTGGAACTACGTGGTTTCTTTATGCTCTTTATGTTTTGGCTGAATAAAGAAAGGGGTTTTTATTTAATTAAGATTTTTAAGACCCGCTTTTGTTAAGCTGTCGGCGTTTCCTTATAGGCTTAGTATTAAGAGCTTTTCACTTGCATCTTGCATACTTTGATGTGTGGAAAACTTAAACTTGTTAGTAGCATCTAAAATGTTCAAAATATAAATAATCTAAAATTTGTAATTTTAAAGAAGATGATAATGCATGACTATATTCTGAAATGATAATTGATCTGACGTATATGACGAGAAAGAGAAATCCCAATTGATATAACTGTGCCATATTACAAATTATAATAAAAGAAAATATAGAACGTCCTAATAATACGGGACAGAATCGGTGGAAAAAAACTGAAGATGGAACTGCATACATTGATGAACAGTAAAAAGCTCTTGCATATTGTCATTGTCAAGCTTTGAACTGACTTTGACAAGGTGACAATTATAATGCCACATTTAATTACTGGTTAACTGGTCTTTAGTGTGATATTGAGGTGTTATTTGGTAAATTAATTTGTTTTTGAAGTTTTATATATCTATAATTTGGTGTTATTCGCTTAGGAAGAATTTAATGATTTTTGTTGAAATGATTAGTTAAATTTTTAAGTGTCCCTTATCAACTTCAGTTTTTAGCAAAGGTAACCAAGTGCTATTAAAACTAACAGAAGTTGAAGCAACACATTCATCTTTGTTTAATAAAATTAAAGAACTTTCTTTAATTTTACGTTTTTTAGATGAAGGCTGCTTTGCCAAAATACTAGAAGCGTTCCATTGTATTCTGTGATTGTTATCAAATGCATGTTGACAAATATGTGACTTGTGGAATTGTGCATTTCTAATATAAGTTTGGTGTTCTTTTATACGTTTCGATAATGGTCTACAGGTCTCACCTATATAAAATTTATTATATTCACATGATATTTTATAGATAAGTGGTTTTGTTCTTGTTAGTTTAAATCTAAGGGTGTTTTCTGTTTTGAAAATGGTACGAGTGTTAAATTTATTACCTATTCGTTTTATTTTGTCTGATAAACCAGGAATATAAGGAATAAAGAGGCTCGTAATAGGTCTATTTTGATTTTGTCTGATATTTGGTTGTTCAAATTCTATAAAGCATTTTAGAATGAAATCAATAATAACACCAAAGAACCCACAAACAAATTCACTATAGAGAGAGAAATTAATGAACAACTTTAATTTTTTGACATTCTTATAAAAAAAGACTTGAATAGTTTCGAAACAAAAATATACAGAAAACCTACACATACAAACAGATATTTAAATTTTAATTCAAATCACCCAATAATGGTCAAAAAGGGGGTCGTAAAAAGTCTATATGATCAAATGAAAATAATTTGGAATAATCAAAATTTCAACACAGAAAAAGAATTTTTGAGCTATGTTTTGATTAATAATAACTATCCTATTGATTTCATTCAAAAATGCTTTATAGAATTTGAACAACTAAATATCAGACAAAATCAAAATAGACCTATTCAGAACCTCTTTATTCCTTATATTCCTGGTTTATCAGACAATTTAAAACGAATAGGTGATAAATTTAACATTCGTACCATTTTCAAAAACAAAACCAATTAATGAAAATGAAACTATTAAAAATGTTATCTATAAAATACCATGTGAATGTAATAAATTTTATATAGGTGAGACCTGTAGACCATTATCAAAACGTATAAAAGAACATCAAGCTTATATTAGAAATGCACAATTCCACAAATCACATATTTGTCAACATGCATTTGATAACAATCACACAATACTAGTATTTTAGCAAAGGGGCCTTCATCTAAAAAACGTAAAATTAAAGAAAGTGCTTTAATTTTATTAAATAAAGATGAATGTGTTGCTTCAACTTCTGCTAGTTTTAGTAGCACTTGGTTACCTTTGCTAAAAACTGAAGTTGCTATGGGACACTTAAAAATTTAACTAATCCTTTCAACAAAAATCATTAAATTCTTCCTAAGCGAATAACACCAAATTATAGATATATAAAACTTCAAAAACAAATTAATTTACCAAATAACACCTCAATATCACACTAAAGACCAGTTAACCAGTAATTAAATATGGCATTATAATTGTCATCTTGTCAAAGTCAGTTTAAAGCTTGACAATCTGCAAGAGCTTTTTACTATTTTATTGTATTTGCTAACCATTTTCATTTTTAGTTTCTTTTATTCTTGAAAACGTAGCAGACTTGCTTATCGAAACGTCGAGAATATCTAGCTAATTCATTAGGGTCACTAAACTAGCACTTGTGCTGTTTACATCCTGGAGCCAGAGCCGAAGAGGCTTATACCAATTCAAAGCAAGCGTAATCATTTGTGGAGCCAAAGGTAATCAATTATAAGGTAAAAATGAATCTACCACAACAATATAGAACATATCTACTTGACAAATACTATTGCAGAAATATAATAAAATCTTTAATTAAAGAAGGAGGTTCAAAAATTAAAATGAATAACTTGATTCACTTGTGCAGGGCTGATCCTTATATTTCGAGGACCTCTGGAGAGTTTATTATTAGCGTCAATAAAAATGTAATTACAAAAACGAATTATTTATCGGATTGGGTTAATTTTATGGTAAGATGGAAGTACATTAAAATGTGTTTTGTTTCTGGTAGATTTCCTAAATCCCTGCAATATGTTTTAGGTTTTTCCATAAACTGAAAATGTTAGGAACACCCTCGAAGATCTCCTACTGTACCTGTAGTTTCGATATAGGATGCCGCGCTAAATTTATCCTCATAAATGGAAAGATTGCAATGTTATTCCGACTTTTAAGAGCGGTGATGTTCTGCATTAGGTATCAATTAATATTGTTTCGGCCGATATAAAATATTTGCACTAATAATCTCTAATAGGAGCTATATTAGACATATAGTTTTAGAGCAAACGTACCCCAGCCCGCAACTGTTAAAATTGTGTAGTACATTCCGCAATCTCTTACAAATGGTTAATGCTTTGGAAAAGGCTTTCGATAAGGTTGACTTCAATAAAAAACAGTTATCTATTAAAAATTTTTTTTTTAATTTTTTGGAGGTCTTTGGCTGATATATATTCAAGGTCATTAGCGAATACTTTGACTTATTGGAAAAAGGATATCGGGATGAGTTGATAATTAAAATAATAAAAATTGGTTTACATGGCAACCTACTACGCTACTTTTTTAATTTTGAAAATTTCCAAACGATTTTTTTTCCTTCGATTAAGAAGGTCCTATTTTTTTATTTCGAATTTGCAACTTTCTATCCAATCGATTACGGACGGAAATTAGTATACAAAGATTGAAAAAAAAATTAGTTTTATTGAAAAATTAACATACTGGGAAAACCTTTGAGAGCTGTCACTTTCGTTTCAAACATGAAATATCTCAAATGATATGTCAAAATCATGTACGACATTATTGGCAGCTCTTAAAAGTGACAGTGTGGCATAATCATTGATTTGTATAGGAGTGGATAAGCAATAAATAGACCAAACATGGCAAATTTACGACCGCGAAATGTAAACAAAACGATTCCTATTTTGCCTTGCGCACTATAGAATTAGTGGCCGCCATCTGTTGCAGTGTGAAGGTCATTAGGCAGGCCCGGACACCAAAATTTGAACTCGTACTGTTGTGATTATGAACGAAAGTAATTATTTCACCAAATATTCGGTAGAGTAGTCTTGCCGATTGTGAAATGTGCCAGTTAGCATAGGGAAACAAACAATAAGGTATAAATAAGTAATACTTATAATAATTATACTTACTTGAATAGGAAATCCCGGGTATTTTGCCTCTACTGCTACAAAACACAACCATACACTTTCGGGATTCTATTTTGGTAGCATCGCCCATTGTTTATGTGCGTATTCTTCAATTAAAACGAAAATCAAAATAGGGTCCGCACAAAGCACAAACGTGAACCACTAAACTAAAACTAATTAAGCAACTACAAACATTAGGTCCAAAGAAAGTCAATAAAAAGTAAAGGATTATCAACACAAAACGCCGCGCCGTCAAAACGAAAACACGTCAAAGACAAAAGCCAAGTTCGGTCCTGATCGACGCCTGTTGAGACGGCAAGTGTTTTAGTGCGCATGACAAAACGGGATCTTCTTTGATTACGTTTTTCGATTTTGCGTCGATTTTGTCATGCGCAGAAACCCGTTTTTTCGCCCATAGGTTGCCACTTTTGAATAGTGCAACAGGCGGCTATTGCTTATCCACTCCTATACAAATCAATGGGCATAATAGACTACGCTTAACTAAATCTGTCAGTGGCGTGCCCAAAGATCTGGCGATCTATTTGCGTTATATGCAGCAGTATTTGTTAAGCAAATCATTGTCGGAATGGCTTTGAAAAATATCTGTAACACATAAAAAAAAAATTAAAAGTACTGAACCTAATTAGGTACACGGCTTTCGCTAAATCGAACATGAACGGTCGACAAAACACTCCACCTAAATGCAGCCGTGTTCGTTAATCAAATCATAGCCGTAAGGGCGTTGATAAATATCTTTAACTCCTAATAAAAAAAATAATAAAATTTCTTTCAATAAGATTTCACTACAACTAACAGGGCTGACCACTGAATCTGACACTTTTTTAAATTTGCTCTATTTTTCCCCCTCAATTTACTCGTTAGAATAATAATACATTGAATGCAATTGCTTGAACAAAGCTTGCGATGTTGAATCAATTTTTATATTCTTAAATGTTCGCGAAATCACTGCCCCCTGGGCACATATGGGTAATAAATTGTGTCCTGTATTACCATGAAAAACATATAAAGGGGGTGAGAATAGAAACTGGGATATATTCATTCCGAGATAATCCATAAATTTATGATCCAGTGTTGATTCGTTAAGAGTCGACCTAGATTTTAGTGCATATTCGTAAAATGTGTTTCACGTCATAAACATAAAAGCCGCGTTATAAGGATGAGATGATTAACGTTTCCTGATTTTTATGACCCCTGGTAGTTGATGTAAAGTTCAGCATTAAGTACGCAAAATAAAAAAAATCTGAACTTTTATAATTTGGTTAACATTCCTGGATTGTAGTTTCATTACAGTATGTAGTCAATGATTTAAAAATATTAACCTATATATGTTTACTAAATAAATCCAAATGTGCTAAATTATTTTTTGTTCCAATTTTCCTTTAGAAGTATAACGATTATCGTCAAAATTTCATAGGTGAAGTTTGGCCTATTTTCAAAAGCTAATGATGAACTGCTCTCTTCAAATTCCCCATAGACTTAAATAAATGACAAAATATCCATTGTTTGTTGTTTTTAGCAGAAATACATGCATCATCTTACATAGCTCTCAGAATCTGTAAAAGTGTATCGCCGTTTGGAATTACGATGCTATATGTATTCTAAGAAATGTAACTTGGAATTTAGAAATGTCTAACATGCGCTTTTTAAAGTAATAGTATTTTAAACATCATCATTGCGAACATGATGCCTTATAAAAATGGCACTACAGTTAATTACTGACCAAGCAATATTTTTCTACTGTTATTTATTTAAAAAAGAATATTATTTTTCCTCTCCTATAACTTTATTTCGTTACAAAGAGTAGCATTTTTCACTCTCCTTAAGGAGATTTCTTACTTGCAACTGGAAACAATAAATTTTATTATATTAACGAAGCCGTAACGATGAAGTTTAGACTCTCTACTTCAAAGACTTTGCCTACACGTAGGAGAACTGGTTCTGCAATTTTGATACGCGAGGCACTTACTACACGAAACCACGAACTTAACTATATTATAATAGTCATAATCTGATTCTGAAGAAGTGATGTAGTAATTTCTTCAATTAAATTTTTGGGAAAAACACAAACTAAGCTGAATATTGCCGTGATGGATCGTGATCTTACCAAAGATTTGATTGTGCGAATCCTAGGACCTATCTTGAAATCTTCGAATTTAGGGGCGCATCATTGCCTAAAGTAGTATCATATTTTGCCATGATCATTATCAATCGATTCTAATTTATCATAAGGATTCCCATAAACAAAAAATTACTTCTCGTGTTCTAAAAAGGGCATTCGGCAAATGCCAGTTAATTTCGACTGTTGAGTTAAAGGAAACAAATGAATTGTATAAACAATTAATAATAAATTCAAAATCGATTAGTGAATCTGTTCGGCGCGTCGAGTATAGTTTTATGAAGGTTTCACTTCTACCGCATGTGACCTGCACGCATGATTGTACATTTTTAACTTAGGCAATTCCTCAATTATTTTTTTTACTATTCACTCTTCAACTTTATTCTATATTAGTTTCATGTTTTGTATTATTATAATCAGAGCTCCGACTTTCAACCATATTATTTATTTATAAACAGAATATATCACTATTTTATGAATTATGTTGTTTTAAAGAATGTTTTATTATGTTTTTAGATGTTACTGCACAAAACTTAGGTTGCCTACTGATTTGTTAAAAATGTTTTCCAAGTTGACGCTAGCGTAATCTTGAGTCACTTTATAATCTTAAAAATAAGGCCAAACAAAAATTAAAAAGTCAATCTTCACCAAAGCGCTATATTAACGTAAACAATAGATTAGTGTGAAAATAAAGCTGATGCGAAGGCAAACACCTGTGCCAATTAAAGTCTCAATTACTTTAGTTTGCAATTAGGAAACTTTCAAAACTTGAAGGCATCTCAAATAGATTAAATAAAATGGCTAAAATATTTAAAAAAATTATTAAGCAAAAGCCAGTGGGCATTCTGTTTGATAAATATGAGTTGGTCGTGATAAACAAATTAAATTTTATTTATTTATAACCACAAAGATGGGGGTGGAAATTAACTGTATAATTAACAACAATCAATTTAGTGGACTGTATTAAAATAGGAATTGGAGTTGGAATTATGAATGAATCTGAGGATGTACGCAACAGGTCTTTGAAGCGAGAGAAACTTAGAAAACTGAGAGAATAATTCATTCTAAAAATCAATATTTTTTGACATTGTCAATGTTCACAAGCGTGACCTTTCTTTCCTCAGGTACCTTGTCCAAATGAATGTTCTTGTCAAAAGCTGAGAAATCAGTTTCAAGGTTTTGCAAGAACGGAGGGCCATGCATCACAGTTTAAAATGTCTTGAGGTAACTTTCCTCTGGAGGGAAGATCAGCTGGGTTGTCAGCTGACTTGACATGATGCCAATTAAAATTCGAAGTCAAATCTTGAATGTTAGCGACAAAAGTAGTCCATCTGGAAGCATGAGAATTTATCCAACAGAGCGAAATTTATGAGTCTGTCCACAAATGTACTGTTTCCGGAGAAAATCTGTTTTCGTATATCCTTAGCAGTTTTGACACAAAAGAACCATTGCACAGAGTTCAAGTCTAAAGAGAGATACCACTTTCAATGGCCAATGGTGCAACACGAGATTTTGAGGAAATCAAATTGACTGAAAGGCGTTCATCTTTATATATAGTGCGCACATAGACACATGCTGCATAAGCTTTTATGCTTGAATCAGCGAATCCATGAAATTCATTCAATGGCACGGTCTAAGAACAAATATCGATTAATTTTTAAAGTTGATAAATCAGGAATATTTTCTTTAAAATTGCTCCACTCATTTATTATCGATTGGTCTGTTATGATAGTATCACAGTCTAATTTTAACATCCAAAGTTTCTGCATAATGAGTTTTCCTATGACTATTACTGCAGTGAGTAAGCCTAAAGGGTCATAACATCGGGCTATGATAGAAATAATTTTCCTTTTTGTAAAAGGACCATCAAGGGAGCTTGTGGGAATTGAAATACACAAATTGTCTTAGAGTTGGTTCCATTTCAGGCCTAACACTTTATTAGAGTTATCGTCAAAATCAATATTATATTCGATACTTTTATTTTGAGAAATGTGCTCTAAGAATTGCTCTGAATTTGAGTATTATTTGTGCAGATTGAAACCATGAGAATTGAGTAATGAATTTAATTGCTTCTATAAATAATCATCTAAATGTTTCAAATCTTCAACACCTGTCAAAATGTCATCATCATAATACTACTTTATGAGTGCTTGCGATGCGAGAGGGAAATTATTCTCATTTGTGATGGCAATCTCATTCAACACACGGGTCGCTAGAAATGGGGCACAATTTGTCCCATACGTAACTGTCAACAACTCTACACATTGTAACGGGTCTTGGGGATTATCTCTCCAGCGAATATTCAAAAGAAAAGTTTGAGATGGGTTTATCTTTATCTGTCGATACATTTTTTCAATGTCCGACGACAGCACATATTTAAAAGAGCGAAATCTACACAAAATGTCATAGAGATCAGGTTGAACTTGAGAACCTTTAAGAGTAACGTTAATGACGTTGCGAGAAAGGTTTGTAGTGGTTTTGCATGAACCATCGAAAACAACCCGCAATTTAATTGTAGTGCTGTGCTCTCGTATCACAGCATGATGAGGTAGAAAATATTTATTTTCATTAGTTAGTGCAAGAGGAAGCACTCTTTCATGAGTCATGTCTAAATATTCATTTACAAATTTTTTATACTCTGCAAAATACAGGGGATCCCTTTGAAATCTCTTTTCCAGAGTTTCAAATCCGTTCTTAGCAATAGAGAATGAGTCACCCAGCCTTTGATGCTCAAAAGGTGACTTGACGGGACTTACACGGGCTGTAGCTAACAAAACATGACAATTATTATTTGAGAGAGTAGATAAGTTCAATGAATTTGCACCTTGTGCCTGCTTTTATGCATTTACATTAAAATGGGGGCCTCGATTCTGAGGTATCTGAGGGGGGGCTCTATTTTGAGGCATCTGAGGGGGATCGCTATTTAGATATATTTGAGGGGGTCCTCTATTTTCAAGAGGCAGTGTATCATGCTCAGAGACATGACTGACTTCAGTCGAGAGAGTGCCTATTTATAGGCTGATCATTTTGAGTACCGTGGGCTGCTGAGTTTTGATTATCAAAAATATTATCTTGAAAAGAGGGAGAACTGTGGCTATTAAAACCATTTTGAGGTATTGTGTACTTGAGAGTTATGTAAAAGAGTATGATGTTTCTGAGAGCACAAAAAGCATCTTCTGGTGGAGGTACATTTACTTCTCGAGTGATTAGTACCGAGACAGTTGAAGCAAACTTTTTACTTTCTACAAATTTCTGCTTATCAAACAAGTTTAATTTCTAAAATTTATCACAAGTATATATTTTATGAGAGTTTAAATTGCAAAAACTACACAGAGGTGATTTGTTTTGTTACTTTACATGCAACGAGACTCCTTTTGTAGATTTTTTTGGGTACTGTCTATAGAAGACAAGTTTTCTAATATGGTACACCTTTTGTGTAAGAAATCAATAAATTGAGTGAGATTTGGCAACATGTTAACATCTCGCTCTGTCTCAAAAGCTTTAGGAGTGCCAAAGTCTAATTTTTTTCTCAAACTAATAAATTAAAAGAAATTCCCAGAGTTCTTCATAAGAGTAATTAAGATTGCTAATTAAATCAAGATTTTTCTTTAGATCAGTTACAAACTGTCTTAAATTCGGACCAGTACATTTTACGACCGAGTCTATTTTTAATAGCGATATGAAATGAGCATTAATCACTGATAATTTGTTCTCATATCTTTCCTTTAACAAGTTAATTGCAACTTCAAAGTTATCATTTGTTGGGAGTAAGCTTTCAATGATTTTTAAGGGTTCGTCTCTCAAAAATGACTTTAAGTACATGAATTTTTGAATGCCACTTATTTAGGTATTATCTATGATTAATGTGCCAAACAATTGTATAAAGGAGTTCCATTCAGAAATTTTTCCATTAGAAGGATTGATCTTTATCTCTGGTAATCTTACAGATGGGGGAGAGGGGCTCTGCTGAGCTACATATTGAGAATTTGGAACTTCTTGAGAGAGTGGAGCCAACTTCTCAATACATTTTTGCATCTGAACTAATAAATCATCACAAGACTGTTCCACTTCCTCGCGAATGTCAGTGTCAAGTGTTTCTTCCTCGGGAATACATTCAATCGAGTCTTGAATTTGATTATACTTGCTGAAGGCAAGTTCTAATCTATCATGTTTTAAGACAAACTGTTTAACTTCATTTTCATGGTCTGCATTGGCTTTCATCCAATTACTTATTCGTTTAATTTGACCCTTGCCACTGCTTCGCTGTGCTTTCAACTGTTCATAAGTCATTGTGAAATATTTTTAAAATACACAGTACAACAAATATCCAAATATCAATATAAATGCAAAAATATCAAGTACAGAAATAAAACAGTGCATATATAACAATATATCATATGAGTGAATAAACACAGTACACAAGTTTTTATTATCAGTCAATTACAGAGTTTCGTATCACTTACCACGAAAGTCTTTCACTTTTGGGCAGCCCCGGTATGCAGCAGAGTTCTGCGAGGTTCATTAAGTCCATCAATTCACAAAAAAAAATGGTGCGACAAAGAGTTACAGTAAACAGATCAATTTGCAGTAAATAATAATAATATATATGGCAACAGCACAAATATATCCAATTAAGGACTGACAAACCTCTACAAATTTCAATTCACTGTTTTCAAAGGACCTTCATAGATTTAACTTAATTTAGCTCGAACGAGCACAAATTTAATTTATCCGGCTCGAAGGACCAAATTTATGGTCGGGATAAACAATTTAAATTTATTTATTTATAACCACAAAGGTGGGGGTGGAAATTAACTGTATAATTAACTACAATCAATTTGGTGGACTGTATTAAAATAGGATGATGGGGGTTTTATCTATAGGTTGTGAAAAAGGTATCTTAGGTATTAAGTACTTTAATAATGCAATTCTTCATTTGCATTAGATAAGATGAATATATACAATTTATATACAATTTCTACACTACTTTCATGCATTCACTCATTCACACATAAAACTAAATATACAAACAGATTACTTATTAAGGAAATTTCTTGATTGTTCTACTCAAGAATGCAACTTTGTCTTTCCTGAATTTAATAACTTTTATGTTTTAACTATCAACTGTTTCTTTCTCACGAAATACCTTAATTTCCTCTTTTCTCTACTTCACTCCAATAAGACAGGGATCTGACTTCAAAACCTTGATTTGAATTTTACAGGCACAATTTTTCCAGCTAAAAATCTTGCACCACCATTTTACTTTCATCTCTCCAACCCCAGTTACAGGTGAAACGAGACGCTAAGTCATTTCTGGCTTCGAGGAATTGCGTTAAAACGCTCAAAAAAACTCTCTGTCCAAGCTTGAACAGAGGTACACCAGATATTCTCTAATATCTGTGCAAACAAAACTAAAAAATGGCCTATAAGGATTTAACCTTTGGCGCGAGAAAGCGACGAGCAATTTTAGCTGCTATTCGGGTGAGAGTCTTTACTGCACTGAAATCTAAGTTTTCCTATGCGCGCATAGGGAGCAAACATTGCGGGAAAGTACGCGTAGGATTCATTTGAGCAGGTGTAAGCATGTTCTTTCTTTCTTTGACATATTGTTGTTTACACAACACTGACGGAGACAAGGATATATCAAATTGAGAACGATTAAACACGATCTTCTTGACGAAATACCATTTTGCTTTACCCGAATTGTTGCATATGACGGACTCTATTATACCGACAAACCAGGTTCGGACTAAGGAGTAACTGAACTACAATGTTTTAAATGCACAAAGTGCTATTTACCTGGAGTTAAATAAATATATTCAAAGTTTAATTATGGCTCATTCATACTACTGACATACACTGTGTTATCACCAAACTATACGGTGAAAAACGACAAGTTAATACACTTGTTGGGGTGTTTCCCCAACATGAGTGATTTACCTTAAATACATTTCATTACTTGGTACAAAAGAAGCTTTAAAAATAAAGCGACCAGTTCAACTCTCAAAATAATGCATTTTCCTAAATAGAGTTATTTCGTTTTTGCCAAAAATTGCTGCCACGTTTTTTTACAGGATTTGGTAAATAAATTAAGGATAATAATGATATTTAGCAAAAAACTCCAAAAACATAAAACTAGATAAAAAATACAGAATAATGATAATAACAATTAGTATCTCTACCCTATAAATACGTCAAATTACATACCTTCGGGGCCTGAAAATTCCATGAGGCTACAGTTAAGATGAGTTGTATCAAAGAAAATAGTAGACAACTACTATTTTCTTTGGTAGTACCAATATTATAGGCGACCACTGCCACTAGTCTAAAATGCAAGAGAGTTTTCCATTTCGGTTGATACGATATTTTTAGATAAATTGAATGATAGGGGCAACATTTTCCCCTGGATGGCAAGCTTGCCAGACCTTACCTGTCTCGATTTTTATTTAATAAAAAAAATTTCCGTGATAATCCACATTCTCCCAAATATTACTTGAATAATAATCAGCTCACAATTAACAGACTTGATGTGGAAACTACAATAAATCAGGCAGGAAATTAATGAAATTTAAAGATCGAATTTTGGTATAGGCAAAGAGCCATAAATATATGGTTCTTTCACAGGGATGTGACATATTTGCTGCTGCTAGTATACTTAGTTTATCACTTTTGATTATCAAAGGATCAACAAATTTATCCCAACCCCTGTTGCCATTAAAACAAAACATGTGTGCAATTGACAGTCCACCTTTATAAAATTAAACCAACCGGTCAGCCATCCAAGTACTAACCACACTCGACGTTGCTTAACTTCATTGATTAGACGAGACCTACTTTTTAATTTTTACTCTTAATAAGCATGTAACAACTGTATAACTGTGTTCTCATTCCCTCGCAGACTACATCTATTAGAACTCTATGTACTGTCGCTTTTTCGTTTCATCGAGTCTCAAATCACACCAGTGCTAAAGAAATTTCCACTTCGAAACAAAAAACAAAATGTTAATTTGTTAAATTTAACCGAAATTTCTTAACCTCTGGTTAAATATAAAGTTAGTGTCAAACGATAGCTTATGAAAAACCAAGATAGGAAAGTGCAAACCATTTTGCTCTATCTTTAGCCGTTTAGATTTCAAAGGCTGTCAAACTTGGTAAATGGCCGATTTTCAACTGTCAATATTTCAAAAACAGTTGGACATTATTCATGAAATATGTCTAGAATTCTCCGCAAAATCCAAATATGCAATAATATACAGGGGGTTCCATTTAATAAAAAAAATTGCGGTATCCGAGGATTTAACCGAAAAAATGTGTTCAAATATGTCTTGTGTTCTACAAAAAGTATGTGGAAATTTTCAAGAAATTCGGTTCAGTAATTTCGGATATAGGTACATATTTTTTTCCGAAAATAATCCTTTTTCAACCACTCTGCGGCGCTATCCGCGTTCTCACGCATTTGCATAATCCCTTTCAAGCACGGTTTAATTTTTTGGAAAACTCATATGAAATACAACCAACACTTGTTCCGCAGCATATTTGAAATGAAACAACAAGAAAGTGTTAAAAATGTTTTTCAAGAAATGTGTGTGAAGCTTTCTAGCCAAGTTAACATGCTTTTTTCTCACTTTCATAGGTAGTTGTTGGAAGAAATGTATATTAGTATATTATGTTGTATATATTAACAAGTTACTTAATAAATTGCCCTAACAAACGTTGGCACGGCCCTTAAAATGGTGGAGGCGTCTTTCACTGTTAGGCAAATTAAAGATATGACACCACAATAATTGTTTAAAATCCTAGTACCGGAAAAAAACTCGAAAAACCAGCAAACTTAAAGTAAACATTAGCAGCTTTTTTTCAAAACAAGTGAAATATATAGCTTCATGCCGTCGAAGAAAAAGTATAGTGTGCAAAGCGTGTGAATAGCCCTTTTCACACTCGCATGACTTATGACACTTGTCTACAGTTGACGACGCCTCTTGTCCACAAAGTGTTACACGCGTGTGAAATGAGACACTTTTAACGCTTATTGTACTATATACTCTTAAAGCATTTTTCTTGGTACACTTGGTATCTAATACTTTTTCCTTCACACAGTTTTTGACTCTACTACACTATATCTATTTAGCTGGATATCGTATGTTTTATATGGTTGCAAGAAGTAGGTATATAAATAATAATTATCTTGTACTCATTGTACTCATTCGATTTTAACTGGATGAAAAAATACCAAAAGCCTCTGTGTGCGTATTAATTTACATTATTTAACTTTTTGCCTTTTAAGGAATCAGTATCACTATTTATTTAAAATGGAAAAACCAAACACGAAAGCCATAGAAATGTCTATTACATGAGCGGCTGACATTTAATATGTTTTTACATGAACCAAATTGCTTCGCTAAGGTTGTGACATCGATGGCACATAAATGTGGCTTTTGAAAATACCACCCGGATTAGAAACATAAACAAGTATGCGTTAAGAAGGGTTTGGTGTACTAAAATAGGAAGCGTTGGCCTATTTTTGTAAATACCATTGTCATGAAGAATGAATCAGGCTATTTTTAGAATTGAATGTCTCTACTTGTGCACAGTTTTAGCAAGTAGCGAAAAAAACTCGAAAAATCAGCAAGCTTAAAGTAAACATAAGCAGGTATTTTTCAAAACCAGTGAAATATACAATCTCAGGCAGTTTTTGAATAAAGCAGCTTCACGAAAAGTCAGAAAAGTCTTATCAGAAGTGTAAAAGAGCCAAAGTATTTCTTGTCTTAGAGTATTACTTATATGAAGGCCTAGAAAAAAATAAGTTTTAAGGATTTCCGAACTAAGTCCCATATGCCTTGAGATTATCTATTCTCATTATAAAGAAAGTGGGAAGTAAATATGGGGGTAACCCAGTTTGGTTTATGGAGGTGTCTGGGTGCTTCGTGTTTACTCACCAGGTTTTAATACAACCTTGCAGAGGCGTCGGATGTGTTCATGAATACTCTGTATGTAGACAAAAGCATTCCACAAATAATGTCTTCGAGGAAAATAGAACAACGTTAGAATGTTTACAAATCTTTATCGCGGAGAAAGAGCATCAGAAAAATTTAATGTGGGAACCACTCGAAAGTACGTCGAGGTGTCAACCTGTATAACTTTTACTCAGAGCATATATTCAGAAACGCACTTGAGAACGTTGATTACGTTCAACAAACTTGACGATGCATGTGTCGAACAATAGCATTATAGAATGATTCCCTACTTATTATATCATTAATAGTATAGAAAGACTATTATTGAAATAGATAAATAGGACAACTTAATCTAAAAAAAAAACAAAATACAAACGACAGTTAGTAAAAATTTGGTTACACTAAGAATGATTTTTCGGACAGTCAACTGATCAGAAGGTACAAAGTCAAAGGATAACATGGTATTATGGACCCCGGTAGATTTTGTTCATTTTATAATATTCGGTAGGTCTTATCCCTATAATAAACATAGTAAAATTAAAAAGGGATCGTTTGTCTGTGATAGAATGTACAGGGTGTCAAAGATCATAAGTCCGGTCATTGGTGAATAGCACACTCGCACATTTTTTTTTTAATACCTCAATATGTTTTTAGTGCATTTAAATAATTTTGGTGCCATTTGAGAGACAATTCATAGTTCCGCAAGGGCAAGTTAAAAAAGTGCACAGGCTGACCAAGTTTTTTTAGAAAAATGTTTAATATTTTCTGTATAGCTTACCTATATGGGTCCACCAAAAAAGTCCCTGTGTCATCTTTCAATTGCTATTCTAGATCCCTGTATACGAAAGGTATACTTACAGGGTGACTAACACAAACATCCCCTTATTTCTTTTTTATCAAGCTTCTGGGTGACTTTTTCGAAGCACTGTACAAGTACACTTTTTTTCGTTAAGGGTCCTAGAAAACTATACCCACTATGTTATTAAAATCTAGTTATCCATGGATTTGTTTCTATAGTTACGTTGTCAATCAAAAACGGCAGTTATTTCAACAAGCAGTAAGCTGCAATAGTGTCTGACTTTTGCTAAAACCAGTATGGCCTTTCGACTTCGTTGTTATATTTGCGATGACCATTTTCGAAGAAATCTGTTAGTAGCTCTAAATGCAGATCAAGATATTGAAATTGCTAAACGTCGCCGGAATGATCTGCAGTATCCAGAACAGGAGGTAAATGATAATACAAGGCTTGTCATAATTGCAACATGAGCGTGTTGGAGGAGATTGGGGTATACCAGAATGATGTAGATCCTACAATTATTAAGGTACTTTTTAAAAATAGTGCAAGATGTTGCTTTGTATGCGGTAATATTAATCTAGAAGGAATTTGAAGACCATCTTCAAGCCTGAGGGCAAATGTTTTTATTAAAAGAGAAATATATGTCCCTCCTCACGTACCAGTATGTGGTGACCACCTTGATTCAAAAGGAATGTTATTGCAACTTTTATTAAATGGCTTACGTGGAATAAGAAGACCTTACAATTTGCAAGGAAACGATTTGACTATTTTCTTGGGATGTCTTAGTGATGTTAGTTCTCAATCTTTATTAGAGCATGAAGAAAATTATTTTTTATCCGATCGGACGAAAAACGACACCTTTCCGATGTGTTTTCTCACCGCAAAAGTCATGATTCCAGTATATTGTATTCGTTGCTTGGCAACATGCAATAACTATACAAGAATAGAAAATAACAGTCCGGGAATATAACATTCCCGTCCTAGGCCGGGAATGTAACATTTCTGTCATATTCAAACGCATTGTTTGTCAGATCTGACGTCTATCAAAAGTAACATTTAGCTGTAGTTTCCGTAGCTACGTAATAAACTTCAAGCTTGATTCAAAACTTGATATTATGTTGAGTTTAAATTTAAAACACGATCTTATTTACAGTAATATTTGGCTCTATTTATATAAGTACGTATTCTAATTAATTTCGATCGGATAAAAAATAGTATGTGCAACTCGTAGGAAAAGCACATTCCTGGACTCCTGTGTTGCTGGCCTCGGCTGCGCCTCGTCCAGCAACTACCACAGTCGTCCAGGAATGTTTTGCTTTTCCTCCTAGTTACACAATATACTATAGACGATGAATTCAAATCTTTAACTTCACTAACCAAGGTTCAATTTCGTGACCTTTTTCAGTTATGTCATCCAGTATTCCTTTATGCTTGTCAGAGAACAGTTTCTAAGAAAAATCTTATATGTTTTTTGTGCAAAATGCGACAGGGACTTTCTGACGATGTCTTCTCATGTTCAACTATGCTTCTCGCCAGTTAGTCAGTTTCACCATTGCTAAAGTGTTACTGCGCCTTGATACTAATATTCCACCACTTAATTTGGGTTATAGACACATAAAGAGAAACGAATACATTAATAATCCTCTAAGCGATTTTTCCAATATCTTGTATAACGAGAATCCTGAAATTCAAAAGGCCATCTCTATTATAGACGAAACTTATATAAAAATCCACAAAAGTCGTAATTTTCAGGTACTTCGTCAGTCGTTTTCAGTACACAAACAGTACCATCTTTTAAAGCCGACAATTGTATGTACACCGGATGGATATATCTTGGCAGCACATGGCCCATATTTTGCAGATAGTCGCAACAATGACGCTGCTACGCTTTTACACGAGTACAACTAAGACCTTGCTGAACTTAGAAACTGGTTTGCTGAAGGAGATATTTTTATCTTGGATAGGAGTTATAGAGACGCTCAAAACTTTTAAGGGATATTAGCATTCACAGGGAAATGCCCGCACATCTTGGACATAGAGCCCAACTAACCACAAAAGAAGCCAACAAATCTAGGTTGGTTACAAAATCTAGATACGTCGTAGAATCGAGAAATGTGCATATTAAAAGTATTTACAAGTTTTTTAGAGACGCATTTCCGAATTCACTTATCCCACGCTTAGGTCAGTTTTTAAGGGTAGCCTGTGCACTCATTAATAGGTATCATCCAACTATCCATCTTGAAAATGCTACCCCAGAACTAGTTCAACAAATGTTAGAAAAGGCCCGTCAACCAAATGCTACACAGCTTAGAGTTAATAATGAGGGCATTTTTAGACGCCGTACTCATTGGCAAGGAATGGAGCTTGAACAAATACCTAATTTTCCACTACTCACTCTCGATTATCTTAGAGATTTGACTTTTGGAACATTTCAAATTAAAATGGCACCATCATATGTACATGTTAATGCACAAGAATTTGGAGACTTACATTTTTAATTAGATATGCGTTTAAACATACCAAACTTTCTAAGGATAAGAATTACCTCGCGTCACCGCAATGCAGTTAAGTATCAGTTGGCAGTAGAATATAATGAGGAACAAAATATTTCGGGATACTATTGTACATGCCGTTCAGGAGCCAGAACAGTAGGAACATGTTGTCATGTTGCGAGTGATATGGTTTTTGGGGTATGCAAGACATCGGCACAATAACGTTCACTATCCACAAAACAGAATCCTCGATGAAATAGCTGATGCTGGAAATAGAGATGTCCCTTTAATACTGTAGATAGGTAAGTATCTGCTTACTGATTTTTTACGTTTTCGTTACCAAGTCGGTGCCTTATTACTCTTATTAGGTACCTTTTTCATTCGCATTAACTAGAGAGTATGGTTATCGGCAAAAAACTCTCAATGAAATAGATTTCTTCTAATGTGAATTTTCTTTTGTTCCAGATGTTTCAAAGAGTGCGTTAGGGTTTATTGGTTTATTTATCAAAGTTTTTGTAAAATGTGATAGAGAATTATTTCATTTTTAACTTACATTCAAACCATCATGAACAGTCTGGGTAAATAATCTTTGTTAAAGTTAGTCACCCTGTAAGTCCCGGTGGTTCCACACTGGAACCACAATTCAAAATTATTTTCTATGTGGCCTAGTGAGCGTTGGCCGGGACCACCCCTGCAGGCTGTGTTGCTTGATATTGCCTCCACCAAATCCCAGCCGCGCGGCCAGGTTTTCTCTGCATGTCACGTTCCGGCAGCACATTTGGTCTGGAATTTCAATGTTTTCAAGGTTGTTGACGAGTGTTTATTTTTGAGGATTTACATATCAACAGAATTATTATGAAATGTGAGTTAAACACTATTTATTATTGAAATATGATGATATGAGTGCGTCTATACATTGGAGGTGTTAGAATTTTCCGTTTTTTCTCTATTACTATCAAACATATTTGTGGTTCCTTTTGGGACCACTAGGGCGCTTGTCAACGATAAGCTCAAATCGAATCTTGGCAGCAGAATGGTGAAAGATCTCACTCGTTTATTGGTCGGGAAATATCACTGTGTTTACTTCGACAATTTCATCAACGGGCTTCAGCTGCAACAGAAACTATTGGCAGATAATATTTACGCGTGTGGAACTGCTAGAAGAAGGCGCCAGGGTCAACCAAAGGATCTAAGGTCGGAGAAAAGCTAAAAAAGAGGAGTGATTCCGATTAGAGAATGAGCTTTAAAGAACTGGTGTATTTGCAGAGGAAAGACACAAAACTTTCGTTCATAAGCAAGTTTCATGATACTGAAGACTCTGTTACTGTTCCAAGAAAGCAAAAGGACCGAACTTCGACTGATATTCCATGTTTGGCCTTGGTGAAGGTAGCAAAAATGGTGGCCAAGACCTTTTTGGTGTTTCGTAGACTAGGAGGAGACGTAGAGGTGGTCAATGCTTTCATCGTGTACAAAGCACAATCTCTGGATGCCAGAGGACTGAATCTAAAAGATTTTCGCTTTGCGGTAGTAACTGGAATGATAGGTACGGATCCATCAATGCATGGCCGAGGAAAACGAAGCACTGAAGTTCCACCAAACTGGTTCAAGGTGATCATGCCACCCGAAAGGAGATACGATAAAGTTGCTCTTTGCCAATTCTTGGAACCAAAGTTCTTTGTGACCTTTGCAGCACATAGTTGCAACCGCATCAAACTAGATGGCACTGCTCCACATGCAAAGTGGGTCTTGTCTTACCGACATAACTAACTGTTTTCAGGCTTTCCATAAGAAATGATGTTTTGATGTCTCAGTTTCCTAGTGGTGCCATAGAGGCACCACCATTTTTAATTTTCTTTTCACAAAGAAACTTATTCAAAAATTCAACAAACTCATTTTTTCTTATTTGTACATCCCCAAAATATAGAATTTTTAGCTGGAAGCTAAAAACCAATAAGACAATTAAATCCGTCCTTAAAGGGTTATACCTTTCGCATACAGGGATCTTGATTAACAATTGAAAGATGGCACCAGGATTTTCTAGATGGACCCATATAGGTAAGCTATACAGAAATTATGTTACATATTAATCATTTTTCTAAACAATATTAATTTTATAAGACAAAAAAAATTGGTCATCCTGTGTTACTATTTTTTAACTTGCCCTTGCGGAACTATGAATTGTCTCTCAAATGACACCAAAATTATTTAAATGTACTAAAAACATATTGAGATATTAAAAAAAAATGCGCGAGTGTGCTATTCACCAATGACCGGACTTATGATCTTTGACACCCTGTACTTTCTATCACAGACATCTTCTCTTCTTCTTAGTCGCTATCTCGTATTCGAGAATCGTATTTTCAAGAGTTGCTCTCCACAATATGTCTCCATTCCTCTCTGTTCTTCGCCATCCTGAATGTGCAGGCTAGACTTTGTCCTGTGATTTTAGTGATGAGGTCCGTATATCTAGTGGGGGATCTACCTCGGGGTCTCTTTTCGCCGGTCTCTACCACGCCCTCAACGGTTAGTCTTTCAAGGCCGTTTCCTCGTACTACGTGACCAAAAAATTTAGCGATGTTTTCAGCTACTATTGTTCTTAGTCTCCTTTTTGGTTTAATTTGTTGAAGTATTGATTCATTGGTTCTTCCTTGTGTCCACGAGATTCTCAGCATTCTACGCCAACAGAACATTTCCAGGGCGTCAGTTTTCTTTTTGTTCGTTACTTTGAGTGACCAGCATTCTGACCCATAGAGAAAGATTGAGAAAACCAGACTCCTTACCAGTCCCATTTTTGTTGCCAAATAGATTTCATGACATCACAGGCATACGATCCCTTTTTAATTTTACTATGTTTATTATAGGGATAAGACCTACAAAATATTATAAAATGAACAAAATCTACCGGGGTCCATAATACCATGTTATCCGTGCGGTATCCTTTACAATTTACATCCCTCGAATGCACTGTGAGATTTGTCAATGTATGTTGCTTTGTGGAGGAAAGATTTATTAAATTTATTGATATCAACAGTGGTTCGACCGAAAATTATTTTAACGTCGTAATGAATGAATTATAAACTATTGTCATCAATCTTGCATATTGCAGAGGGCAATCGTATGATGGCCCTAGCACAATGTCTAGGCATAAAGAAGGATTGCAAACAAGAATAAAGGAGATAGTTCCCGAAGCTATATTTATTCATTGTTGTGCCCACAATTTAAATCTCGTCCTAGTTGATTCCATTACCTCCTGTACATAAGTAAAACTTGTTTTGGGACGTTAGAACAGCTGTATGTATTTATTTCAGCAAGCTTTTCAAGGCTAAAATTAATTGAATCTATGCAGGACAAATTTCTATTACGCCCTAAGTCGGTTAGAAAAATATAATACATGATACGCTACATAAAATAGTTGAAGGTGAATTGCATTAGCAAAAGTTGTAGCTGAAGCTGCACGAATACTCACATACTTTCAAATTCTGGAATTGAATTTTCTTTTGGTATTTGGTTTTGGAGAAAATATTTGCACTATCCAACTACCTGCAAAAAATAAATTTAAATTTAAACAGTACATCTTATTTTACCAATCTTGTGAAGATTTAAATTCTCTACGAAGTGATGAGTATTTTATGAAATTGGTGCAAAAGGCAAAAACAATAGCTAATATGTGTGAAAGCCACCAAATATTTAAAGTGAAACGATAGAGAAAAAGAAATAGGTTTTATGAATAAATTGCTGCAGATACTGTTCATGATTGCCCACCGAAATTTCATAAAATTAATGTGTTCTCTTTAGATTTGGATACTGTTACAGAGACGATGAAACGCAAGTTCCAAGATTTATTGCAAAATTCAAAAAATCTTATTTGTTTAGAAAATATAGCTGATACCGAAGAGAATATTGCCTCCTGAATCAATCTCTAAACTTTATACAAATGACTTGTCTATTAATTTAGTGGAAGAATATAAATCATTTGCAATGTTTATTAATTCACCGTCCGCCCGCCCCCAAATGTTCTGCCTTCTTGACTTACAAGGCACGACAAGCCACTGCAGTGTACGACAGCCGAATTAATACGTACCACGTATTAATAGCCATATCCCATTCAGTAATACATGAACATTCTGTGTGAGTTTTTTTTACCTTCATCTTCCAGTACAAAGAATTGCTCAAAATGGTTCCGAAGAGATCAAGAATCACTTTGACTGGACGAGAGTAACTTTTGTGAAAGTGGTGTGTCGTTAACGAAATGTAAATTGAATCATATAATAAAATCAGTTAAAAAATTTACTGCATTAATTTCTGATAGAGGATGAGGCTATGACTGTTTATGAGCCATTCAGTTATTTCACGTATTTCGCAAAATGGTTCTTTTGGTCATTGACTTTCGATTAATTGGAGTGAGTCGTTAGTAATTATGAAAATAAAAACCAAACCCTTCATAAATAATTTTGCATTCTATTTGTTTTAATGAATTGTACATCCGGCACACCAACTATATTTTAACAGTGTTCGCTTACTTAGCCAAACATTTGATCGGCTGGAATTCAGTATTAACTGCTACAGAACAATGCAATATTTCCGTTAGTGAGAAATAAAATTGGAAAAGAATTTAGGGAACATTGGTTAATTAATTGGGTAAATAAGAGCAATTGGTAGAAAAGTACCCTGCAAAAGCTATTTATAACAAAACGAACTATATAGATATAGCACACATCACAATAATAATTATAATGCGAACAGAGCATTGTTTGACTAAGGAACACCTATTGAAAATAGGAATTAAAGATGTTCCACCGTGTGAGTGAGGTCAAGTCAAAAATCTCATTCATATATGTTTTGATTGTCCCATTAATTAAAACCCAGGTGTAAATTTATATGAAGATATGAGAAAAAGCGGTCTATCTATGCCATTTAATATTCAGATGGTGCCAACCATTATCAATTTAAATATTATTAAGAAATTAATCAAATACATAATACATTAAATATCTAACTAGAAAAATAGCAATAATAATAATATCAAAGAATAATAAGAATTCAAACATTATTTCCTACGATGTATAACTTTCCTGTCTATCCGAGACTACATTCCTCTTGTACAATGCTCCCTCGTTGACTAATCAACCAAAGACTATTTCTTTAAAAATAAAAACATAACTTAAAATAATCACTATAACATAGCGCAAGGTCAAGTATAGTAATCAGTGTAATCATAGTCTTATAGTTCAGCGATTCAGAAATGGCGGGGCGGTGGCTGCATGGTGGACGGAGAGCTTTGAGCTCGTCTATTCAAGGTCACACCGTTTAGGCTGGAGAATGGCGATGGAAGTAAAAAAGTGGCAGCCGACTCCAAAATTGGAAGAAAAAAAGAACAAAGATCTACTATTTTCATTTTTAGCACTGACTAAAATGTTAAAATTTAAAAACAATTCACATTAATGGAGTTTCACTTCATTAATAAGCTTTCCTACAGAAGTTTATCATCAAGCTCCACTAACTACTTATTTGTAGTATAGACAGATTTTTACTTATCATTTAGGTTCTTTAACTTATCCCATTTGGACGGGATAAGAATCACTTCAAATTTAGAAAAGTAACCTTTATGAAAGTGGAATGTACCCACTGTAGGTACAATTGAAAAATGAATTGTGAAAAAATTAATTGACATGTACAAGATCTGCAGCTGCTCAGAAACTTCTCTCAAGTATTTGACGCGAAAATTATTTGACCATGTGGTTCCGTATTTTTAAAACGTTTTGAATAAGAAAAACTATTTTGCTTTCTTCTTGGGAAGTGCTATCAAATAAGGAGATATGTACAGTATGTTCGTCAGCATGACGTTATATTATTCATATTTATCTTCAAAGAATTAAATACTAGTGTCAAAGCAAAGCACTCACAACATTTTATGAATATTCTTACGAACAAAACAATCGCAGTGTCTAACAATACATATCTAAGCTTTCATCGACGAGTAGCATTGTGTCTCCTGCACGGCCTATAAAATTTTATGCATCCTGTCTCTTCTTTTTTCAAACGAAATTTATACCAAAATATCATGCAATATATTAACAAGACTATTTATGTGCGTTTAGTGTGAACAAGCCCATGCTATTGGCACACCCATACACTTCCCTTATAGCTAATTGCCTAAAGCTTAATGACATATTTCATTAATGAATCGATAAAAATGATAAATTTAATTAATAGTAATTTTTAAAGTGCTATTATTGCCAGTTTAAAGAATGCATTTGTACAATGTGGATTTAGGCGCATTAAATTTATTTTGGAGAGTTAATAGATAGTTCAATTTAGTAATTTTAATATCATGCTGAAATTCTTGTGACTGCTACAGTTTATTGCAGTTTTCAAAATGTGGCATAATTTCGTGTTTGTTTCGTAGATGAGTATAATATGGAGAGTTACGTTAATAGAAACCTGTCAATCAGCAATTTCATTAATACAAGTAAATGGATGGTTTCGTGCATTTTAAAAGTTTGGGCAGCCCTTGGGAAAAAACTTGCTTTACATTTCTTTAAACACAATTTCTAGGTCAGGTTTAAGGGTAATTTCCACTGGCAATTAATAGCCTTTAAACCATTAAAGATTAAAGCTTGATTTTGTGTTGTGTCTATCCTGTATAATATACGAGGAATGGCCAAAATGCCCAAAATGTTCAGAGGGTGAATACAACTAATCCAAAAAGAAACAAAAAGATCCATCAAAGTCTTAAAATCACTTGGTCCTGGTAAAATCTCAAATAAAAGCGGCGAAAAGCGCTATATATTGCTAAACTACTTTCCTGTATTCTAAAATCTATAAACACCTCAAATAACAGAACTGTCACGTTCCGATTAATAATTCATCAATTAGAATTATCACCAAATACAGTGTCGCCAATTTAGAGCCCACCGATTATGAAAAACACTGTTTTTTTTATCATTATGGGTAGGGGCAAATACACTTGGAGCAGAGGCCACAAAGTGTTGCATGGTTTATTCAGTTTTTTTTAACCATAATTTTGAAAAGCGACATAAAAGAATTTGTAAAAAATAATATTTTATTGTAGCCGAATGGCAATAAAACCCATGTATTTATTGGCCAGGCATATAAACAAAGTTTAGTCTAAATTGGTTTTTTTGTAAAGGTTAAAAAATAAAGTCTACCAAATTGAAACTAAATTGAGGTGCACGGAAAAAATATGAAAACAAAACACAAACTTCTAAGGTAGTGACGTTTTTGTGGCGCATTTACTTAAGTTTTAGTTGATTGAATGTTCTAAGCTTAGGGTGTTAACTAATATTGAGCCTAACAGATTATTATTAAGTACTTAATATTTTCAACTTTTTGTTTCCTATATTTTGCATTTTTCCTTTTCGAAGAACCCCTGTTACTCCCCCACCCAGTCGGATTGAGCTTGCGTCACCTCTGAGTTTTCATGTTCCCGCTTAGAATCGCCCAGTCTATCTCCAGTTAAATACTTATAGGCCAGTCATCATGGATAGCGAAAAATAATGACAATAATTACGTAATATTTTAAATTGTGGGATAATATTAGTAGAGGAAAAAGTAATAAATCTGATTTTGCAACATTATCCGGCACGTAAATTTGTAACAACTGTTTGGAAAAAATTTCGACATTTATGCAATCTGGGGAAAACACTTTAATAATATTTCTATGAACTTTGCATTTTGCTTCATGACGGAAACATTGCAGATAGTTGTTTATTAACTTTATTTATATATATTCTGACATTATTCCAATGCAAATAATTGTTTATTAACTTTATTATATGCAGGGTGGCCCATTAGTGCGAAGAATTATTTTGATGCGAATGAAATCTTGAGAAAAATGCAAAAGGAAAAAAATCGGGATGTTATGCGAGGTTGCATATTTAAAGAACTATTTAAAAACATTATTTGAATGCTTTATATTATTATTTAAATAATAAATAATTTAATTCAATTCCGGAACTTTGATGAGGTTGCAATCATGACGGATTGTTAAGCAAATTGGAAGCATACAGACTACCACCAGCACTGCTTCGAAGGATTTCCCATTTCCTAAGGGATCGATGCATTCTAGTTGGTATCGTTAGACATATCTTGGAGGAGTTCAAAATCAATGCCAAAGTTCCTCAAGGGTGTATACTGTATATTATCTCCCACACTGTTTCTGCTATATATCAACGATCTCTCCGACGGGCAAATAATTATGTTTACAACCTTGCAGAACAGCACTCTTCATTCATGTCGCGGTCTCCAGTGACCGCTGCTCGTTTCCAACGCGAGCGAGGAAATCAGATTGGTGTCATTCAAAGACAATGTGAATTGTCTTTGGTGCCATCAATGAGGATATGAACGCCATCGTGGAATAGAGTGTAGAAAACAATGTCCAGTTTAACACAGGAAATACTCTCCCGATAGTATGAAATATTTGCCAAATATTATTTGTATATTTAGCAAATATTATATTATTTTTAAATATTTGTTATCTAAAAATCATATTCATTAAATATTTCATTAGTAATATTTTTCTTAATTATTTAACGAATATTTTTATATATTGGAAAAGTAATATTTATTTGGGAATATATAATAAATTTTTTATCCGATCGGGTTAAAAACTATACATTTCCGATGTGTTTTCTCATCGCAAAAGTCATGATTCCAGTATCACCGAACATGTACTATATGATGTATATTGTATATTGTATTCGTGGCTTGGCAATATGCAATAACTGTACGTACAACATTTTCGTCCTAGGCCGAGAATATAAAATTTCGTGCTTATTTTTATTTAGAGTAATATTTGGCTCTATTTTTATAAATACGTATTATAATTAATTCCTGGCCTCGGCTGCGCCTCGTCCAGCAATTACCACAATCGTCCAGCAATTACCACAGTCGTCCAGGAATGTTTTGCTTTTCCTCCTAGTTACACCATATATTATTTGCTTATTAATTTATACCACATATCCAAGAACATATAAATCTGAAAACTTTAACAAATATTTGTAAATTCCATTAAGAGAGAGATTTTTTTTATCGTATCGTTTTTTCGATTTTTAATGGAAATAGCTATAGTTCCAAAGATTAAAAAAAAAACTTACTAAGATTCAGATACGCTGGAACACTCTGTCCTCTTGGGCTCCTGGGATATAACCCAGGCTGTCCCCTAAAGTTGAAATTTTTCATCCTTGGACCTCGATTGTTAGTCAAAACATCGGTATCAAACGATAAACAAAACTGTAAAGTAAGCGGTTTTCTTTCTGGAAACGCTGACTAGTGACGCCGCGCCGACAGAATAAAAGATGAAAAAGATTGTTAGTCTAAAGCTGATTTTTATAAATATTAGTAGCGGAATAAATTAATAAATCCTAATTAATTGAGGTACTTAATTACGTTTAAATTTGTGACTACAGTTAATATTATTAATGTTAAGGCACTTTTTGTGCTGTCCTATTATAGCGTAGACGACACCAAACTTTCTAGCCGCGTCTATTTGTTTTTTCCACCTCTGTCATACAAATTACTTGATTAAATTAATTCGTATTTAGTCTAGCCATTTTTACATTGACTTCTGTGTATACAGTTTTTTGTTGCGAAACAGTGCATCAAGCTTCTGCTAGGCTGATTTTGCGATGTTAGCAACGTGGACATGCGAGGACATATTGCTGTTAACCGAGACATCCACTAGTCCGATTCACGAGGATGAAGGAGTAGTCGATCCTGCCATAATGATTTCAGGGCCCGTCGTATTGGTCTTCTTGATAAAAGTGGCTGCTTGGGTTTTTGCTGCATTGGACTGGACCAAGTTCCTGTCGCCCAAGCTCGAACTTTCTCCAGATCTTTATTAATTTTTGTAATCTGCTCCTGTCAGCGGTGATGAGTCCCAGTCGCTGGTAAAGGTTTTTCTGACTTAAGCTGGGAGACAAGGGTACTGCCATCTGCAAAACTGTAACAAGGATTATTTTTTTTCGGACAGCAGGCCATTACTGTAGATGAGGAACAGAGTTGGTGAAAGCATTGAGCCCCGAGGCACACCCGCATTAATGGTGAATATGTCTGAGATGTGTCAATCAACTACAAAGTGCAGATATCAGTTGTTATGGAAACTGGCAAGCCAGCTGCAGAGAGACGCTGGCAGTTTGTTGCCAAACACTGTCGAATGTCTTCGAGCTATCCAATGCAATCGCTCGAGGTGCACCGTAGTTCTCAATTACTTTATCCCATCAATGAGTGACATAGACCAAAATATCTCTTGTCGATCTCTCTTTGCGAAAGCCGTATTGGTTATCTCTAATTATTCTGTTGGTCTCGATGTATTGGTAGTTGCTGATTGACTACAAGTTCCATGATTTTGTAGATTATTGGGCTATAGTGTGTGGGCGTGGTTTTCTTGCCTTTTTTCCAAGAAGGTGGATAAGCTTATTTTCGGTAAGACAGAGAAAGGAGTTTAGAAAAAAAATGGGCGACGTTCGTATCTACTTCTTTGAGGATTTTACGAATATTATGGTGATCGATCGTTACTTCTGCCATGGTAGTGTTGATGTTGCATATGGTGGGGAGAGCTTTGCCTATTTTAAGGCAGTTAAGGCAGAGTGCGATGAGAAAATTTCGGCGAGCATGTTTGCTTTTTCCTTAGCTGAGTTCGCCGTGACGCCGCGCCGGGTTCCTCCAAGGTGGGTTAGTTTGGGTTTTTTACACACGTTTGCATTCGTGGCTCGCGTCGGCAAAATAACTGTGAGTTTCAGCGTTCTGATTTTGCTACCGATAATTGTAGGCTTACTATTTTCTACCTACAGCTCTTTCTCATCTTCTGTCGAACCAGGGTTTTGTTTTTGACAGTAACTTGATGAAACTGGGGATGTATACTTCCATTCCTGAGGATATTAGTTGCGTAATATTTTTGCAACAGACTGACGGGTCGCCAGTACATCAGTGCCAAAAGCAGACGTCGAACCGAGGAAAATCTAAGTAGTAATTTCTTAAGTCGTCTCAGTTTGCATTGTATTGCCAGATTTTACCATGCAAGGATGTTCTGTAGGAGTGGCACTTCACAAACCGTTGTAATAGGTTTGTGATTGGACGTACCATCTGTAATTATTGTGTGCTGCTCAGGATTTGTGGTTAGAAAATATTCAGGCGGGCGGCATATTCGCTCCTCTCTGACATACGAATTAGTTCGTCCTACAAGTTAAGTAAGCCCGCAGCTTAAGGCAAAAGCTTCAGCTGCTCTACCTTCGTCCTCGGTCTTGTCGCATGTTTGTTGGTGTTGTAAGCATTGAAATCTCCCAGAACGATTATTTCTGATATGGGATGGTCGACCTGTATTGAAGCAAAAGTGGTAGCTAATGTTATAAAAAGCTTTTGTATGCCCTATTGCTCGGAGGGCGATAGAGAGAGCATATGAACTTATTTAAGCCCTTGGTGGTGAAATGACGTCAAGGTTGTTCGGTTCGAGTGTTTCCTCGCGGTGATACGAAAGTCGCATCGAACAAAATGGCATACTCGGAACGTATGTCTACATCGGGAGTGTATAGGCCGTTAAATATAAAACTAGAAGCCTATTCATATACTTTTTTCTTCAAAATGTTGTGACCTTTATATTTTAACCTGATTTTTCTTTGGATAACTTTGTGTTTCCGGCAGTTTATTTGAAGCTATTAAATTTTATGAGGAAACATTCATTCTTAGTGAGAAATCATCCTTATAAAACTCGATGTAAGAAAAACCGAGCATGAAATGCGATATTACTAATATTGAGAGACATCTGAGTTCTAAGGAATTATTAAGTTTTTATTACATTATTTACAACAATTTTTATCTACACTTTAGTATTGCATTCTTATTAATACATATCTACCTATTAATCTGACGTGTTTTCCTTTCAACACATCGAATATTTTTTCTTACTTTTGCGCTGCTTTTTTACTTTTTTTCTCTTGCTATTTGTATTTTTTATCGTTATTGTTTGTAGTTTATATTACGTCTCAATAAAAATTGCAGGAAATAATACTTTATACCTGTTTCCGATTTTCTGGTACATGCACAAAACTTACTCTAATTTTTCATTTCCGAATCTTAATTACTTTTGTGCCTATCATTATGAAAAAAACAAAATTCTTAAAGAAACCATAAAATTACTACGACTATAGTAGTATATTATTTAACGAGCGTATAATGTAGGCCATAATAAACGAGGATGGTTATAACATGAGTTTATAATCGTCAGAGTTTATCATGGTTCATTATACATGAGTCAAATACCTACTATTCTTTATCTACAACCATCCTTAAACACACAAAATATTGAACTAAAAAGCAAAATTTTAACATTTCCGTCAACCGAGACGTAGACACATTTCTCGTTTCCGTAGTTGCGGCTCTCTGATTGCCTATTACGAATTCATAATTACACTTGTTGTTTTATGAAAACTAAAATAATTAAACTGGTTGTATTATGCACAGCATACTTACGGTCATAAGTAATAGGCGTCAATTACTAAATGATTGTAGATAAAATTCTAATTTCTTCAGGAGATATTTTGGATATTTCAAGATTTTCAAAAACAAGCGATTTTTCGAAATTCATGACTTCTTCAATGGCCAGTCAACTGGAGACCTGCGGTAAGTAAAGCAACGTAGTCTGTATACTTCCCAAATTATCAACCATCTTAACTCTAAATATCCTATTATGTGTATTTTACATGTACAATGTACACATTATTCATGCATTTAATCACAATAAACGTTGTCGCGTGGCCAACACAGCTTTTTCACGGTATAGTAAACCCGGTGCCTCGCCCTCAATTCGGTGTAATTATATGCACATCAGCATTGGAGAATAATAATACTTGGCGGAAGTTGACTAACAATTGTCCAAAGTTAATTAATTCAAAGTTTACCGTTACTCGAAAAAATGGTCTAGCCCATTTTTACTAACCCTTTTACATCATATTTGAATAAATTTGCCTATATAGTGGAAAAAGAGAAATGCTGGTGAAATTCTTGATAGGTAATTGATGCATTCGATCTATGAGCACAAGTTAAATATACCTAATTAACTGAATAATTTATAGTTTACCATTACTTTCCGTATTTACAGCAACAAATTTTAGTGTAAATATGGCTTCAAAACCTATCGATATCACTAAACACCTACGAAATAGCTGCTAAAATATTATTTTATTAGTAACTATCCTAATAATTTGATGAACACTTCTTTTAAATTATATAAGCTTATTTTGCTCAGCTCTATAATATTTTATTATCGTTTGAAAGCTGGCTTAACGATTTTAAAAACCCTGTTTTCCCCAGACTTAATCCCTGCCAATTTTAAAGATATGCCGGAGAATAGGGTAACTGGAATTCAGCTATAATTTACAAAGACCTTTCGAATCCCCGTTGTTGTTGATGAGCATAATATGTATATACCAGGTGATATTCTTTACTTAGCTATTCTTTATAGAATATTTTAATTATGCCAATAACAGCACTCAATAACCGATTCCGAGCCACTATTTTGGAGGAAAAGTTTACCGCACTGGCAAAGTGATATGAGCAAAACAACAGATATGGATTAAATTACTGCTAATTTTAAAAAGCTAAAATAAAAGCCTTTATATACCTGCAAATTTCCCATGATAATTTGGTCTACATTTAATAAACAATATATAAAAATCAGCTATTTCAGTGCCCTTGCCTTGCAATCATTATTTAAAGTCTTGGTATTGATAAAATCTGCAGGATATAGGAACGCCTTTTTAATAGCGCTTTAAAAATCCTAGATACGCCACTGTATTTGCCATCAAGATTTTTGGTACATATTCCACATTATTTATGCTAGTTTATAATAATTACCACATTAGAACTTGGGATTTAAAAAAGTTGTTTTTTATGACAATAAGTAAATACCATCTGTCCATTAAGAACAGGGCCGTCTTTACCCGGGGGTGCAAGGGGTGCGTGGCACCCGGGCGCAAAGTCTTAGGGGGCGCCGAGCGCCCTATTTCCACGCCACATATCATAAGCATAATTAAATCAGTTTTGAAAATTACTTAGCAAACATCTATGATAAAAATATACGCGCCAATATTTACAAAATAGACATCAAGGAATTTTCAGATAAAATTCAATTAAATTACATTTAAATCACTTTATTTTTGATAGCTGCAGAGAGAATACATACAGTTTGGCATACATACCTACTTTTTATTTATCTAATTTTAAAAAGGGTTTTTTTTTATTTTCGTAATACTGTAGTAGGATTTTTATATATAATATATAGTTATTTACTTGTGTATGCTAAGTAGCTAAGGAGTTTGTGAGAAATTATTGTTTTGTGAAATTCAATTTAATATTAAACATTTTCAAGGTAAGTTTTTTAAATTTATTTTTTTAAATATATTACGGTATATTAGGCAATTAGGCATCACAGATACTTACGTTTAGTAATTTTCGGCTATTTTGACAATTAAATATTAGTTGAAATTGCATTACAAGCAATTATTATTAGTTATTATAGGTACAATGTAGGTACCTAAAGTTATATAAAATAGGTTTAAAATCGCAAAATATGTATTCTTTTTGTTTAAATGAAACTTTGGTATAAAATTCGTTTGTAAGTTACCCCGAATCCTTACAATTATTTTTCTTTGATCCCTACGCAAAAATTTGACTTACTTTTTTTTAATTTTAATAACATCATAATTACAATGATATATTATCGAGTATATTATAATAAATATACAGTGCTTTTATTTGAAAACGAACCACCCTAAATAACTCTTTAACTTTGAAGGTGAAGTTATAAAGAATCGCTAAAACACGTCTACAATAATTATTTCGAAGGGGAAATCTTTTGACATGAGAATGACAGCTTCCACGTCACTGTCAAAGCCCCA
>MU184319.1:38426-55442 GCA_016904865.1 Pissodes strobi | reverse complement strand
TTTTAAGAACCATTCAGGATAAGAGTTATTCTTTAAAGTGAGATAGAGCTTTCTAAGATTCTCCTCAATGCGTGTCTGATGGCAGATTTTCTTGATTCTGTTCCCAAGTCCCATTACTAGATTTATCTTCATTTTTTGAGTAGTAAATTCTTAAAAAATCTCTCAGAGCCTCTGAGAGATTTTTTAAGAATTTGTCACCAATTTCCATTTAAATATTGGATGGAGAAAAATGCTAACAAATTTGGCATTACAATTATCTATTATGACACCTTTATACCTATAGTGACATTTTCCCACCTCCCTATTTTGATAAACTGGTTATTCAAAACTTTTTGTTTTGAAATTCAATTTTCCTTTAAAAAAAATCGAATGAGGCGCGTCTAAAAGATGAGTCATGACTCGCAGCCTTTTTTAACGGGAAGCTCTTAAATATTATTTACATATGCAGAAAAAGGTAAGTAAACTGCAATTTAATTTTCGATTTAAAAAAATTAGTACAAAACATTATCAGTCATAATAGTCGCGCTTAAAGTAATATTAGCCCCACTACGTTTCAAACTACATATAAAAAAAAGTTAAAGTAAAAAAAAAAACAACTTTTTATCATATGTTTTCGACATTTTTGCATCTAAAATGTCTACTTAACTGTGAAATTTTAGAAGAAATTGCATATTTAAATATACGCCTGTAAATAACTTTTGCCTAGATTTGATGACGTCACGCGTAAGCCGTCAGGCTTTGTGTAGGAGGTATTGTACCAGCCCGCGTGTTTTATAATCATCAGAGTTTATTATGGTTCATTATACGTGAGTCAAATACTATACTTTACCTACAACCATCCTTAAACATACAAAATATTGAACCTAAAAGCGAAATTTTAACATTTACACCAACACATATCTATGTTGATATTTTTCGTTTCCGTAGTTGCGCCTCTGTCATTGCCTTTTACGAATTCATAATTTCACTTGTTCTTTTATGAGAACTATAATAACACTGGTCGTATTATGCATAGCATAGTGATCTTACTATCATAAGTATTATGCGTCTATTATTAAATGATTATAAATAAAATAATGTATGGAGATTTCTATTTTGAATATTTCAAGATTTTCGAAAAAAATATGACTTTTTCAATGGTCAGTCAACTACGGTAAATGAAGCAACTTAATCTGGATACTTCCCAAATAATCAACCATCTTAACTCTAAATATCCTATTATGTGTATTTTACATGTGTATAATGTACACATTATTCATGAATTTAATCACAATAAACGTTGTCGCGTGGCCAACACAGCTTTTTTACGGTATAGTAAACCCGGTGCCTCGCCCTCAATTCGGTGTAATTATATGCACATCAGCATTGGAGAATAATAATACTTGGCGGAAGTTGACTAACAATTGTCCAAAGTTAATTTATTCAAAGTTTACCGTTACTCGAAAAAATGGTCTAGCCCATTTTTACTAACCCTTTTACATCATATTTGAATAAATTTGCCTATATAGTGGAAAAAGAGAAATGCTGGTGAAATTCTTGATAGGTAATTGATGCATTCGATCTATGAGCACAAGTTAAATATACCTAATTAACTGAATAATTATTTATAGTTTACCATTACTTTCCGTATTTACAGCAACAAATTTTAGTGTAAATATGGCTTCAAAACCTATCGATATCACTAAACAGCTACGAAATAGCTGCTAAAATATTATTTTATTAGTAGGTATCATAATAATTTGATGCACTTCTTTTAAATTATATAAGCTTATTTTGCTCAGCTCTATAATATTTTATTATCGTTTGAAAGCTGGCTTAACGATTTTAAAAACCGTGCTTTTCCAGTACTTAATCCCTGTCAATTTTAAAGATATGCCGGCGAATAGGGTAACTGGAATTCAGCTATAATTTACAGAGACCTTTCGAATCCCCGTTGTTGTTGATGAGCATAATATCTATATACCAGGTGATAGTCTTTACTTAGCTATTCTTTATAGAATATTTTAATTATGCCAATAACAGCACTCAATAACCGATTCCGAGCCACTATTTTGGAGGAAAAATTAACCGCACTGGCAAAGTGATATGAGCAAAACAACAGATATGAATTAAATTACTGATAATTTTAAAAAGCTAAAATAAAAGCCTTTATGTACCTGCAAAAAGTCCCATGATAATTTGGTCTACATTTAATAAATAATATATAAAAATCAGCTATTTCAGTGTCCTTGCCTTGCAATCATTATTTAAAGTCTTGGTATTCATAAAATCTGCAGGATATAGTAACGCCTTTTTAATAGCCCTTTAAAAACCCTAGATACGCCACTGTATTTGCCATCAAGATTTTTGGTACATATTCCACATAATTTATGCTATTTTATAATAATTACCACAATAGAACTTGGGATTTAAAAAAATATGTTTTTCATGACAATAAGTAAATACCATCTGTCCATTAAGAATTTTGATATAATAAAGCGTAAAGATGAAAAAGGTATGCAAGAAGTAGTGAACATTGCATATGGTTCACTATCTCCCGAGAAGTCCATAGATGTAATTAAACCTATGAGATGTTTATAAAGTGGTGCCAACAAGAACTTTTCCCAAATTTGTGAAAATGTGATTTAGGGTACTTTCTAGAAAAATCCCAGCTTGTCTGCAACACTCGGATCGATATACTCAACGCTAAAGTTGAACGATTTTAACAAAAATCAAGAGAAGAATCTCATTTGAAAGGAAGAACGATAGATATGAACTAAATTCAAAATATTTACAAAGAAATAAATTACGAAATTTTATTTGAAGCTTTAAATGAAAGTTATTTAACAATCAAGTCCTTATACTAATGGGGTGGCTGAAGCCTGTCGAATAGACGATATGCATATAAAATGAAAGTAACAGTAAAATATAAAGATAAAATTACAATAGCTAATAGTCAGAGTGCCGGACACTAAAAACAACATTAAAATAGCTCTATTATTCGACGATGCTGATGTTGTTTCTTATGTAAGGTTAGGTGCTTCCGGGTTACACAAATCTTTTTTTATTGAAGTTGCTATTTACTTTTAAACTTGCAGATGAGAATTTAAAAAATTCGTGTTCTCGGAAATATTTCCGGTAGTAATTTAAGCACTAGGAAGATTACTATTGAGAGTCGCCAGCTACATACATTTTAAGTAGTGTAAACATTTGTATTTGAGTTTATTAAAAGCTTAACCAAACCTAATAAAAAGCGAGAATAAAGCTTAAAAATAAAAGCAACAACAAACGAAGCATCTGCTTTTGATATTAGCTGCTCCATAGCCATTATAAATATCTCAAACTCTTTTCTTTCCAGAATTTAGATCTCTTTTGGTTTAAATTTTCTATATTGTTTTTAAAATTAGGCCACATCGTTCTCACATCTTGATCTGCAGGGTTCGTCGGTATAAACAATTAATTCCTAAATCAGTTATTACCACAAAGGAGGGGGTTGTAATTAACTTTATAATTAACCACTTTAATTAGCGAACTGTATCAAAAGAGGTTGGTGGGGTTTTATTCATAGGGTGTCAATTTAAATGTGTATTTTAGGTATTACGTACTTTAATAATGCAAGATTTAATTTGCATTAAATATGATAATTATATAAAATGTTTTCTAACTACTTTCATGCATTCATCCTTTCACACATAAAACTAAATACTGTACAGGGTGGTTCGAATTCGTGTCTATGTATGGGGAACTCGAAAACCGTAAGAGATACAGTGTTGGTCAAATTAAGGCAAAATTGCGCAATTAGGTGCCTAACAATATGCCGTTTAGAAAGTTTTAAAATTCCGAGTATTTCCGGAAAAACCCAAATTCTGAAAAATCGTTTTATTTTTTTCCTGTGATTTTTTAAAATCGGATTTCAAATTGAATTGCACTTTTGCATTGCCACTTTTTCCGCTCTATCCAATGATGCTATCCAGTTCGAAATCCGACATTTCGTCTTCAAGGCATCATAATCAACTTTCTTTTTTTAAATACGAACTTTAATTTTTTTTATCGTTTTTCAGATGGTATTGGCGTTTTAAATATGAGTATGTGTTTTGATTTTTTTTTAATATCTTTTTTTTAATTTTTATTTATTTTTTTTTAATTTATATATTTTGCTTTGGCGTAATTTTAAATAATTTAAGGTAGGTGGTACCTTTGAAATTTTTATATTCATTAAAAACATTTTATTTTGGTTTTTGTATTAAGTGGAAAATTGGAGCCCGTATTAAAAATAAAAAGTAGTAAAATTATTTTTTACGAGAATATGCCCATGAACTATTACTCAAACAAGTTGCTTAGTGCAAAGATGACATATTTTCAACTTTTAACCAATTAAAATGTTTTTTTAATAGAGAACATAAACAATTTATATTCGTACTGTGTGATGCTATAGGTACTTTGATGGAAAAACACACCTATTGGAAATTTGCATGTAAATAATAAAAAAATAATAATTTATAGGCAAAATTTCAATAGGTGTGTTTTTCCATCAAAGTACCTATAGTATCACGTAGTATGATTACAAATTGTTCATGTTCTCTACTAAATAATTTTTTTAATTGGTTATAAGTTGAAAATATTTTATCTTTGCACTAAGCAACTTGTTTGAGTAATAGTTCATGGCCATATTCTCGTAAAAAATAATTTTACTATTTTTTATTTTTAATACGGGCTCCAATTTTCCACTTAATACAAAAAACAAAATAAAATATTTTTATAGAATATAAAAATTTCAAAAGTACCCACCTTAAATTATTTAAAATTACGCCAAAGCAAAATATTTAATTAAAAAAAAATAAAAAAAAAATAAATAAAAACATATACTAATATTAATAACGCCAATACCATCTGAAGAACGATAAAAAAATTAAAGTTCGTATTTAAAAAAAGAAAGTTGATGATGATCCCTTGAAGACGAAACATCGAATCTCAAACTGCATACCATCATTGGATAGAGCGGAAAAAGTGGCAATGCAAAAGTGCAATTCAATTTGCGATCCGTTTTTAAATAAGCCCAGGAAAAAAATAAAACAATTTTTCAAAATTTCGGTTTTTTCCGGATATCTCCGGAAATACTCGGAATTTTGAAACTTTCTATACGGTATATTGTTAGGCACTTATTTAGGTGCAATTTTGCCTTAATTTGACCGACACTGTATATCTTACGGTTTTCGAGTTCCCCATACATAGACACGAAAACCAACTTAACTATTACTAAATATCTAACAAATTTTCTTGATTATTTAATTTAAAATTAACTCCTTGCTTTACTGAATTTAATTAATCTTTCTTATATTTCAACTAACTGCTTTTTCGTTCACACTAAATACCTTGTCACTTTTTTTCTTCTATAATCCCCTCAACTTAACTTTACCAGAGATATAAGACTTCGAACATTTGAGTCGAATCTTGAGTACCGGAATAGATTTGTCATACTTCTTACTACAATTTTCTAACCGCCATTTTACCTTCATTAGGGCAACAGGAGAGACTAGAGACGCTATCGCGCTTTCTGTCTTAGCAGTTGCGTAAAAAGACCAAAAAAGTTAGCTCCATTTTTTTCTCATTTTCACCAAATTGCTATACGTTACAAGTTAGCACCAGGTTTTTGCTTATTCTCATTATCACAAAAATATAATACGTTACTAGTTAGCACCAAGTCTTTCAGTGATATCACAAAATTACTATACCTTACAAGTTAGCTCTAGTTTTTTTTGCCTTTTCTCAGTATAGCAAAAGTACTATGCGTTATAGGTTACCTCCAGATTTTTTTACTTTTTGTATCACAATCACAGATTTAAGAGTTTTCTCATTATTATAAATATACTACGTTACAGGTTAGTACCAGATTACCTGCTTAATATTTATCTATGACCTGCCTCTTTTTTATTATCACAAAATTACTCTTAGTGACAACTTAGCGCCAGTTTTATACTTATTCTCATTATCACAAAAATATTGTACGTTACAGGTTAACACCAAGTCTTTCAGTGTTTCACATTATCACAAAATTTCCTTCCCTTACAAGTTAGCTCTAGTCTTTTTTTGCTCTTTCTTAATATAGCAAAGGTACTATACGTTGTAGGTTAGCTCCAAATTTTTTTATTTTTTTATCAGAAATATACTATACGTTACAAGTTAGCGTCAGGTTTTTGAGTTTTCTTATTATTATAAAAATACTACGTTGCAAGTTAGCACAATATCTCCTTTTTCTCATTGTCATAACATTACTATACGCTTAAAGTAAGCTCAGGTATTTTACTTATTCTCATTATCACAAAAATTCTACACGTTGCAGTTTGCAGCATCCAAGCTTCGACAAGGAGAACAGAGTACAACAGATACTTTCTAAATATCTGTGTAAAGAAAATGAGAAAATGGCCCAATATCTTGGCGCCACTTCAACCCTTCAACTTTCAACTTAACTTAAATTACTGAGAAAATGACTAAATATCTTGACGTCAAACAGAGCAACGACTGGGTAGATGTTCTTGGCGCCAAATTCAAGCAGAGCGATGACTGGTTCGATGCTTCGAGTTTAAGTGTTTGTAAGGCACTAAAATCCAATTTTTCCCACCGGGGCGGACTTGGAGAACAGAGAGGGAAATTCCGCGGACGCGGATGAATTTGAGAGGGTAGAAACATGTTCTTTCTTTATTTGACATATTGTTGTTTACACAACATTGACGGAGACAAAGATATATTAAATTGAGGACGATTAATAATGTTTTTCTTGAAGGAGTGACAAATTGCTTTCCAGCAATGGTTGCATATAATGGAATCTATTCTACCGACAATCCAGGTTCGGACTAACTAGTAACTGAAATACAATGTTTTTAATGCATAAATTGCTGTTTACCAGCTGTGAAATAAATTTATTTGGGTTTGAATTATGGCTCAAACATACTACGAACATACAGGGTGTTATCACCAAATTATACGGTTAAAAACGCAAGTTAATACACATGTTGGGGTGTTTCCCCAACAAGGGCGTTATAAATTCAGAGCGCACTCTTAAATGATAAGATATACTGGAAAGCTAAAATTTGGGTAAAATTGCACAATTTGAAGCTGAATAATTGTATTGTTCTGTGAAATTACATAATTGTAATCAAATCCCGGAAATATCCTTAATAAACCAAAATATTGCTAAATAATATTTATTATTTCTTCAGTTTATTTAAATAGGTATTTTAAAATATAGTTCACTTTTTCGTTGTCACTGTTCCTAATCTACAAGGTGGTGCAATTAGGTCCTTAACCGACGTCTTTTTTTGTCTTCGAACTTTCGTTACCAACTTCATTTTTTAAAATACGAACCTTGCGATTTTATTTCTGGAAAGCACTTATTCTTAAAATTAGCATTTCGGGCATCTTAAAAATAGCTAGTTGTAATAATACATTATTAAATTTGGCTTTCGAAAAACAGAATAAAAATGCCAGGTTCGTATTTAAAAAAAAAAATAATTAGTGATGGGCCCAAAGACAAAAGTTACAATGAAAAAGTTGATTTTTATTTAAAATCTTTTTAAATAAACTCAGGAAATAATAAAAAAATGCTAAAAAGATATTTAGCCAAAACAAACAAAAGAAGATACGTAGGACTCCCACACGACAGAAATGACAACTTCAATAAGGCGATGAATACAAATATGTTTTTGTGTTCTTTGTAAGATACTGTCAGTATAACTTCTAAAGACAATTCCTTTAATAAATTTATTGTCTACATCAGATATAGGATAATATTTGAAAATCTTTATTAAATGATATTTTGAATTTCTCGATTAAAATCGCTGCAGCTCCTTTGGCTTGTATAATTTTCGGCGAAATTTCATTATTTTCCGTTTTGTGGTTTAGTTTTCATTTTGTTTAACAACACTGCTTATTACACAAACATTTGGTTGCAAATAAAATGCAAGACAACTCCAGCCTTTTATGCACTTTGAACTTACAGTACTTATTAGGAAGTTACCTGCAATTTTTTAAAGCTATTTAAGGCAAAGCTAATTTTGACCATAACCCACGCGAGATAGGCCTAAAACATGAATGTGGGACGTCACAAGCCTAGGACATTTTATAATATCGTTACGATGACGCAATTTTTAAATCTGAGCTATTCTATAATCAACTTTTGACTGAAATCTAACAAATTTCAAATTCTGAAATAAGTAAAAACTAAAATATGAAGTTTTATTTAAGTTAACAGTTAAAAATGTACTATGTATCTATATCAGTGTATTATCGGATTTCTTTTGTGATGTAAAATTTTGCCCATTAAGACGCTAATTTATTGAGATTTCGCCAGGAGTATTACTGAGAATTCTCTCATTCTTTGGAAACTCTAAACTGAAATAAATAGTTAAGAAGTGATTTTACTAGCTTCATCTGGATGTACTGCTGGAAAAGAAAAAATAGATATTTACTAGTGCAATGGTATTAAATATTGTTAAATGTATGCACTTGTTGAATTTTCAACACTTTGAATAATTTATTTTTTGCGTCATTCTTTTAAACAAATACACATGATACGATATTACTTTTGTAAACAGAGCATGATTAAGACGATGGTGGTAAAAATGCCACTTCTCAAAACTTAAGTCTATTTCTAGTGGTTACACCTTCCTGGTAGTGAAATTCATATTTAATTTTAAATAATAAGCTATAAATAAAAAATGTGTTATTATAAGGTCATATAAAATACATATTTGCTTAAAATTACTCACATCTATTATTAAAAAATTTTTATGTCCGATATTTCTTATTATATTTACTCGGACCAACGTTAATATAGTCATAACATATACATGTATAATGACACAGAATTTCGGGCTTAAGCAAATATTTGCTTTCCCTACAACTATATGCCAAATTCTTCTTAAGGCCGCTGAAGACTAATATTTGACTAACGCTGGAATTTATTACTAAAACAAATATGTTCTCAGTAGTGCCGCAAGGGTAAGAATCTTTTGAAAAGTATTTAAGCTTATGTTGAAAAATATTTTTATGTTGACAAATATTTTTTTACTTGTACCAAAAAATGCTCATTCCAGGGTGTAAGGCTGCACAAAGTTCAATTTAGTGACCCTAATGAAGCTGGAAAAAAAACCTAAAACAAACTTTACATTTCTAAGATTCATGCGTCGTAAAAGGTAGTTATTTTGTACAAAAAGTTCAGCCACAACAATATAGAAAATATCTACAAAACAAAAATAGGTTCGAATCAGTCATAGTCAGCACAAATACCTCGGTTATTGCTTTGGTATTATGGTGGATCCAAAAATTTCAGAGTTATATTTTCCATTCGCTATAGCGCGGAAAAGTTGCCTTAGATGTATACTAGCATAACAAAAAAATATCAAAATTGGACAACATCTTGTGATCGCTCAAAGCGTCGAAAGTTTTTAAAAAATTACGAATTTGACATTATGTATATTTCTATATATTTTTTTGATTTGGGATTTTATCTTTTTTAGCGGTATGGTGCTTAAACGGTAGTAATAGTATTAAATAACCTGCTAAAAAATATCACCGCTTTTAAAGCATATCTTCCAAACGCGCAAAGCGTCTGAATATTTGCAAAAACTGAAATTTATTTATTTTTTCTTAAGTTCACACACTAATGTGCAGCTCTTCGTTTGCTTAAAAATGATCTAATTAACATTAGATATATACGAAACAACCTAGAACTCACCACGAGAAGGTGGCTGCATTTCGAGTTTCACCTACACCTCCTCTTTCCATCCAACCATTGAGATTTGTGCCGACTTATGCTGATGCCACTTTGTAATCTGCCTTATGAATTCTTTACTCGCGTCTCTCGATTTGAGTGTTGCTCTGATATATCCATCCCTTGATTTTGGCCCCCATATCATAAGTGAAGCTTCGGTAACTAGCTTACGCTCTACGACTTGCGTGTCACATCGGAACTCTCTTATATCCTAATCAGGGATCTCACCGGCTTATATGAAGCTTTTAATTTCTTCATTTTTTTATCCCACCAAGAAGGGATGGAGACGATATTTTTGTAGTGCTCCAATCTATCATTTCCGAGTAATCGAATGCGTCAAATTTGAGTGAAGGAGTGTGAAAGTTCCTAATGCCTTTCCCAGTCGAAGCAAACGTTTTTAGTACTCTCCTGTGCCCTAACTCTCTAATATGCCTCCTCTTATCAAATATCATGGCTATTAAAAGGTTTTCTGGATGAGCGTAGAAAGAATTTCGTTCGATTGCCGGAAATATCACTCCCTTCAATTCATCACTCTGGTATCTAGCTGTATCTATTGCCCGGTACATATGAATGGGTCCGTTTAAAATCTGGTTAAAACACTTAATTTTGAACCATATCGGCACATATGACTTCAAAATATAAGTGAAAATTCTTATCAAGGCATCCGAAGGAGTAACAACACATAGCGTTCTATTTGCACAAGTGTGCCATCTGGCATGTGAGATTGGGCCGGGCTGATAATTTGCCAAATCCTTTCGAAACATGCCAGACTTAACTGCTTGTGATCCGTCAAATAGATATCTCTGATCTTTGCTGAATATCTTCTTATCAATGTCCGGGATCTCACAGTTAATCGGTTAGAATTCTACCACTTCTCGATTTTCGCAGCCGTTGAGAATCTGTCCAATCGATCTACTAAATGATCGTGGGTCAGTTATTACCCCATCTAAATACTGAAACAGATGGCGGAAAGGTAACTCAGTAAAATGTAGTAAGCAAACAGCCCAATGCAATGGCTGTCCAATTTGTACTTCGAGTTGGCGAATAGCACCACTCTTACATCCGCTATTGATATTAGAACCGTTACAGCCAACGACATCCAGGTGTTCGAGAGAAATTTCTGCATCATTGAGATACAATACAATAATAATTGATGCTTTGTCCTTAGCAAAACCAGTTTTTGAAGACAAGTGGCCCAAATAAATAGAACCAGGTTTTTTGAATAATTGCGTCAATTCGATTTTTTCGATAACTAAAGTATTGTCTTTTCTTCCATCAAAATAAATAGCTCGTACCATACTTCAATCTCGCTGCCTTTTTGCTTCCAAACTACTTTTATTGCGACTCTTTTCTTATTTTACTCCGATCTACTACATGAAATCTCTTACCAAACCAATATCTTCTAGCACACTCGCCGCAGCTGCACGCCCAGAAACTCCATAGAGATCACAACACAATACCGTAGTTTAAGCTTGATCCTCATTTGCCAGGGCGATATTTTTGTCAACGAGGTGCTACACTTATATTCGTCAGAGTTATAACCGTCATCGTTGGTTTGCAAACGCACAGCTTCATCAGATAAACAACAACAACTTGGCTTTGGCTGTGTTTGGCCTAAATGAAGTCATTAGGTTCAAATATTTTTTCTTGATTAGGTTGAGAATCGATACTTTTTAATATTTTTTTATTTCTGTCAAGCTTCTTTTTTAGTTTTGTGGTCCTTTTTTGATCCATACTTCCGATCTTTCTCAACCCATGCTCTCTCTGAAGGTAGATGGTAGATAAATTGTTGTTCATTAACTGGAATCTTGTTACGTTTTTCACACGTGCAATTAATCTGAATTGGACATGCCCACAATTCTGGTAGAATGTTGAATATCTTCACAAAGAATCCCTCTTTGTGAATATCTTTTAACCTAGCGCATGCCGTCTCAATGTCGTCTCGTTGGACTGAAGAAACCACAATTAAATTTGTGCAAGAATATAGAGAGCATCAGTATCTATGGAACCCTAAAATGTCACTGTACAAAAAGAAACAAGCAGGACAAGCGGCTATTAAAAAGATCCAAGATACTATGGGAATTGAAGGTTTTGGGACGAACTAATTAAAAACAAAATAAGAACCTCGAGATCTACCATAGCCAGTTCAACCAATAAAGTGGAAGATGCACCGTGTGTTTCTCTACGAGATATCCATGCTCGAATCCAACAACGTTTTCCACTTTCAATTTCTTCCGATAACATGTCTGATAATTTTCCACAAACACTCAAAATGCTTTTTTGAATTACTTTCCGATCAAGTTTTGCTGCCATTTCACCTACCAATTTGAACTAATCACCAAATTTAACTTAAATTAATAGAATGTGTGTAGACACTCACTTGCATGAAAATAAAGATAATTTAGTTACTGGCATTGGTATGTATTCAGGCTAGTTGCACAGTGTAAATTAGGCTTTATTAAGACAACAAAGAAACATAACGATCAAGTTAATAGTTTACTTGGCAATAACAAAAAACAAAATCGGCAACTTTTATTTTTTTCCGAACATCTTAGAAACGCTTTAAGCAAATTCTGAAACGGCATTTTAAATTGATATAAAAGTCCCTTAAACCTTCCTAATTTGTCCATTTTTCAAAGTTCAATAACAACAGAAATCCCAATGATTAATACCGAGTTTGGGGCAGCTTATAGTGCGAACTTTTTGTAAGTATGTGTATTAGCATTATTAACCAGTGTCATTTTAACGTATTGCCATTTCTAACTATACTTCGGAAAATATCATGATTGCGACTAGTGCTTTTATTTGTTGATGGGAAAACGACGTAGTACATATAAAAAGGTCTCAGTGTTAAGTAATAAAATGATAAAGCATATACAGCCAATCTAGCAGAGAATGCAGAGATGAAACCATAATTACTAATAGCAAAACATATTCACAATATTTTCCTTTTTAATATAAGCAAACGATACTTAAAGTTTGACTAAACCAAAGTTAAGGCTATTAAAATATTTCATTTGTATGAAAAATAACAGCTCCATCTCTCTACCTACATTACCTACATTTCTGTAAGAATCTAAATACCTAAACATGATATCATACTGTAATAATTATATTCCCTACCGCCTTTCTATTACCACTACATGTTGCATACAAAAATAAACAGTTTTTGAGTTTATAATAAAAGCAAGGTGGTTTGCTCTAGCACATCAGCTGTTAAAACATGTGGAGTCAGAAAGGCAAAACACATTGAATTTATCAAAAAAAAAAATTAATCGCTAAACGTAATCTTCATACTGGAAGAAATTGAAACTTAGGATAAAGTCGAGCTTTTTTCCTGACAGGGCCCTTTGAGGCCGAAAATAAATGCTGTAGTTGTTTCAATAATTTCTCTAAAAAGCTTATGCACCATAATTATTATAATGTGTGACTTCAAAATTGCAACCGTAAATAGACTAAAATATTTGGATGGGATTGCTTAATACCTGACGGAATGTTACACGATATGTGATTACCTTTTGGTCAGATTCAGTTGCCACGATTACCATTTAATTGAATGGTTAATAACCCAGTAATTTCGATCACGAACTATTGGAAAAAAAGTTTACCTTTGAAGCAGGATTTTTCAAAATAATTGTTTTTTAATGCAACTTTCGAAATAATAAAGCACATTTAATGGCGTATTTCAATATCATGCGTATTTTGTATATGCAGAATCGTAAACAAGTCACTATAAATCTAAAAAAAAATAATTTGTCCCGAAAATATACAAACCTTTATTTTCATTTCTTATTTGTATAATTAAATGATTCCTAGTCAGTGAAAATATAAAAAATAAATTCGGGGATTATTTAATAGTTTCAGTTCAGTAATTTTTTTTATTCGTTAGGCTGGAACTCTTAAGTAAGCATTGCCTTAAAAAAATCACTTATATCCCCTTCACTAACATAACTCTATACTTTAATTTTCTTTATTACTGATATCATTGTATCTACGATAAATGATGATAACCAAATCTCTTAATTTTATATACTATTAGAATAAAAATTTATCAACCTGCTATTTGGGGTGATTTAGTTAAATTAAAAAAATAAATATATTTAAAGAGTTAAACTCCGGAAATATTTCCTCGACTCTTTTCTGATCTATTTAGTTTCCTTATTATTTTTACATGACTGCTGGAAAATTTGTAATAATCGTAGGTATTAGATAATTTTTGTTTCCACTTTGATTGAAGAAATTGTCAAAAGGTCTTAACTGTGTGTTAATAAACCATCTGCTAAGTAATTTTTTAAGGTAAAATATTTAAGAGCTATTTTTCGGATTTTTTTTTGGCATGATAATGTCATTAACAATTGCAAAAATGTGAATGAAAACCAGAAACTTAACACAAGCATCTAAAATGCGATTTTATTCATGCAAAACTTTTTCATTCTGTTTTCTATGTAATTTGTTTGTATATATCTTTCAGCAATTATATGGATCCATTGAGTTTAGCATGAATTTGATACCGTTTTTCTGTATTGCTTTGGCTACAAAGGCATCGGAAAAGTAAAAAAAACTTGATTTGACCAACGAAACAAGAACTGAAGTGGTATAAGTTTATCTAATCTGAATTGAACTACAATAAAAAAAACACAATAACACTGAAGCGAGCAGCTTCCGCATAGTGCCACAAGTGAAACTTATTACTTTTTTTGATATATTTTTAAATGTGTTGCCGATAAATAAAGACTATAAAAAAACCTTTCTTGTAAAACATCTAAGTTTCTAAAAGAAGAAAATGTATCCATACTTTCTCCCGATTCATATCTATGAATCAGAGCTCTGGAAATCTGGAGATTCACGAAATCAAATAAGAACAGAGTCATTAAAATGCAAAGAGCAACGGAAAGACAAATGCTGCATATATAATCAATAGTTTAACAGACAGAAATGAAAGTCAGAACATTGTACATTATAGCTAGTCTAGAGCACAAGCAGTCAGACCGAAATTAACTTTTAAGGTTTTGATGCTAGATAAGATAACAAATAGAACAAATGCATAACCACGCATCAGACACCAAGGGGACATAAAAAAGACCCCAAATGACATGAACAGATGATCTGAAAAAGCACACTGAGTTCCAGTGTGCTTTTTCAGTGGATAGATGTGGCATTTCACAGAAAAGAATGGAATCCATAAAGAGAGGCCTATGTCCAAAAATGAACAAAGGGCATTCTATTTTTATATTCATTTCTATATAAATGGAACATGCATAACTTATTATTGATTAATATTACACTTTGTGGATATAAATGATGTGGTTGGCGGTTATGTTGGTACCGTAAGTAGGGGACCAACTTCGGCCAACGGGTTGACTTTAAGGGACCGTTTAAAAATTGTTGTGCAATGTGGAAGAAAGCATTTTAGTATAAGGGCTACTAAAAGCTGCTAGTTGGGGTTTTTCGCTTACTTTTTCTGATAGAAGGGAACTGGCTAATTCCTTTGTCGTAATCGTAAAGGTGTTGTAAAAATTCGATTTAAAGATAATCACTTTAGCTGAGATTGAATTATACATTTTATTAGATGTAACGACAGACTGACAACTAGACTAAGTGAAAATATAAAAAGAGTAAGAGCACAGGTGAACTACGAAACAATAGGAAGATATTTTGACGTATTAGCCATAACCATCAGGGATGTTCCACCAGAAAACATTTTAAATTTTGATGAAACTAACTATTGTGACGATTGACTGAAAGTTATATATAACAAAGCAAGGCTCAAAACACGCCGACTGCATTACTGACACTTCTAAAACCAGCAACTGTTATGATGGCAGCCGGCAGGCACAGGATCCGGAGCTGCTGCCTCTTTGCACTGTAAACAAAAGGCCAGAACTTATCTCCGACATGGCTAGGAAATGGAGTAGAGGGCGCAGGGTAGCAAAAATGGTTGGTTCGACTGAAGTCTGGTTTATTTACGAAGATTGGACGGAAAGAAGATTTTAATAGACGATAACGTATGGTGCCACATTTCTATGTATGCAATAAAATGCTGCATTGAAAATAACATTGAATTTATGTTACTTCCGCCCAATTCTACACATTTTTGCCAGCCACTTGACGTGTCCTTCTTCCGCCCTATAAAAAATGCTGGCGATACGTGATGACAGAATGAAAGACAAAACACCGAGGACTTTTTCCCAAAAGTTAGTTTCCGCGCTTTCTATAGGAAATATTTTTAACAGTGGGTGCAAACGTGAAAGCAAAGTTAATAACCGGGTTCAAAGCTTGTGGCAATATCCCTCTTAATCGAGAAGAGGTGTTGATAAGATTGCGACCACATCTGAAAATTTGAAAATAAGCAGGAAGATGGGCCTTCAGCTTCTGTAAAACTCCTTGAGAAATCACGATTTGGGAGTGGTCTGACTGCTAAAAAATGTAGGAGGAAAAAGATGGATATAACACCTGGAAGGGGAGTTTTGTCCCTGACAAAATCAAAAATAGAAATCAACAATTTTCAAGCTCCAGCTCCTTGTAAGATCTAATCGCAGAGGTTGAAAATGATAGCGAAGTTGATTCTGAGGCTATCAGCACTAAAAGTGACGAAACAAACAGACTGATGAACTGGCTGATTCGAGCTAATGTTGTGAAGAAGAAATAATGGAGACTAACAATGGGACCGATGAACATTATGAAACCAATAAATTTGTTCTAGTATGTTATAAAGCTGTTGGTAGTAACAGGAATCTTTATTAGGTATATTAGTAAAATCCTTGAAGTTTTTGACACTGAGCTCTACGTCAAATTTTTGAGAAAGAAAAAAGAGGGTGATAAATTTGGATATTAGATCTTTCTGGATGTGGATGACATAGCTGTTGTGCCCAAAAACTAAATCGTTCAGCAATTATGAAATCCTAAAAGCCTGTGTTGAGAAAGTTTTCAAATTTTAAAACGTAAAAATAACATTAGTTTGGGTTAGTTTGTTGTTAAAGGAGACACCTATAACTAGTAAAAGACACTGGAGCGAGTGGGTTTAGGACACCTACTTTGCAGTTTCGACAAATATGTTTATCTTTATCATTATTATTACCACTGAATCAAAAGAAACATTTTTCTAATATGCCATTAGTGTATTTAACCAAATGCAATAGTTCGTTAATCACATAACCCTGATTAGTTTTGATTCCCCTGTTATATGCACGTCTATACTACTAGATCTACAAAGGTCTTGTCTACTGGGCGACTATATCTTACCAACGTGATTTTATACAGTATGTTTA
>MU184319.1:0-28426 GCA_016904865.1 Pissodes strobi | reverse complement strand
AGAAACAGATTTCTACAGATTCAAAAATTCATTCATGTTGCAGATAATACGCAAATGCAACCAGATGATAAAGCATGGAAACTACGGCCTCTCATGGATATGCTGAAGCAGAAATTTTTGGAAAACTTTCAGCCAGTTAAAAATTTATCATATGATGAATCTATGATCAAATATTTTGGACGCCACGGATGCAAGCAATTTATCCGTGGCAAACCCATTAGATTTGGTTTCAAAGTGTGGAGCCTGAACACCAAAGACGGATACCTGATCAATTTTGACTTGTATCAAGGGAAGGATCCCCGCGGTAAACCATATTTCGATAAATTATTTGGAAAAGCCGCAGCTCCATTGGTCTTGATGTTGAAAGAATTGTCACATAAGGATTTACCTTATGTAATTCATATTGATAATCTTTTTACTGGTCGAAATTTGCTATCTTACCTCCGAAACCTAGGTTACGGCGCGATAGGCACCGTTAGAGACAATCGAATCCCAAAATCCTGTCCAATGACATCCAAAAAAGATTTTCAAAAGAAAACCCGCGGCTATTATGAACACGTTCTTGAGAGAAATGATGGAATCTTATTTGTTAGATGGATGGACAACTCGGTTGTTTCAATGGCATCTACAGAACACGGGTGTCAGCCTGTAGGTACTGTAAAAAGGTATTCGCAGCAAGAGAAAAGAAACATAACCGTACCTCGCCCTAATTGTGTTGCTTCATACAACAACAATATGGGTGGAACCGATCTAATGGACCAAGGCATTGCCTGCTATCGAATTGGAATTAGAGGAAAAAAATGGTATTGGTCCATATTTACCTGGATGATAGACGCTGCTATACAAAATGCATGGTTCCTGTATAAGAAAAATAACAACGTATCAAACTTAGAATTTAGAAGAGAAATTGTTCAAGTATACCTGAAGAAATATGCTACACCCGCCAAAACCCCAGGACGAATAAGTCTGACCAAACATGTTCTTCCTGATGTTAGGTATGACAAAATGGATCACTTTGTCATTTCCTGTCAACGAAGACGTTGCGCGGGTACTGGTTGCAAATCGTTCGGCCGAACAATGTGTCAGAAATGTGACGTTGGTTTGTGCATAAATTGTTTTGCCTCGTATCATACTAGATGAATATGTAATACGTGTGTACTAAAATAAAACAGTTATAGAAGCATTTTTTTTTTAATTTATTTCATGCCGTATAAAAATAATTATGTCCTTCAACGCCCACGGATACCATATGGTATCATTAACTTACTAGAATGTCATAACTTTATTTTTTGAAAAAATGTTCTTTTTGGCTTTCATACATCAAAACAAAATGAAATATGTGGGAAAATTAAATTTCGTAGAAAGAAAATTAATTCGGGCGCTAATGGGTTAACACCGCTGAGTGAACCAGGCATATGAACCGGTGGTTCAGCAATTAACTCATCGCGTTACAATATAATAATAATGAGCCTCCGGAGAAATTATTTAGTAATAGTAAGTTTATATAAAAGGAGCTTTCAAGAGTTTAGTATATATTTAGAAAATAAATATAAATAACTAACAAAACCTTTAGAGATATTGATGATATCTTACTAACGTGACTAGTGCCGGATTTACAATCGTGGGCCCTATAGCCTATGCCTGTGCAACTTTTTTTCTCTTTTTATTATAAAAAAACAAAAACATAAATCATACGAGTATAATATAATAATTTGCAAGATAACTGTTTGAAAAAATATAGGTAGGGTACCGGCACCAGTGAATGAACGCATAAGAGTTTGTATGCGATTGACTCACTATAGAAAATATTTAGCAAGGAAGATTAAGGTGAAGCAAATTATATTCGTGTAGTATGGAATTAGAATGGTATGTATTCAAAAATATTTTGATTAAAATAAACATAGTCTATTTATTAAAAAATAAAACTATTACAAACGTAATAAAAACCAATAAATGAACAGCGTCACCCAATGAATGACTATTTGTTATCCAATGAATGAACTATTAGCCAGGTAACTACCTAACTGGCATTTACAAAAACTTCTTTATGTCAGAGCACTCATAGACACCTCTTCTTATAAGTTTCGGTGGCGTAATTTTTGCTATGACCAATTCCTTATTATACCATATTTTGTCCTCTCGGTCAGGCCATTTAAACTGAGTATGAATGTTATTCCCAGTTTTACTCATTGCCTTTACTTCGAAGTCGTCGCCTTCAACTTTTTCTACTTGTCCAGGAAATAGCCTTTGATCGTAAAGAACAATAACGTAGGATCCAACACTAATTTCTCCCGTTTCAGTTTCTGACTCGTCTAATACTAAACCTAAAACGGTTATGTTATAAATATTTGTTACAATTAATTTTTTTTATACCTACTGTTAGTTGTTGCAGTGTGTGTAGCCTTATTTTTTCCTGTGTTACTTTGAACATCCTTTAAAGATTTTTTCACGTTGCTCTCTCTATTTGCTTTTAGATTTTTGTTTATCTTCTTTTCTATTAGTTGCGATTTTCTACGTAATTTCTGCTCTTGTTGAATTTTAGCAGTTTCTTCTTTTTCATCCATAAGTGCTTTCCACTTTTTAGAGGTTATTGCATAGGGCATTGGAGCTCCCGATTTTCGTTTATTAGTATTTGGAATTTCAGGCCAATGCAGATGTTTCGACCAAATTTCTTTCATATTTTTCGGTAGGCCCACCTCAACATGTTGAGGTACGTCATCATTTAGCGCTGTTTCTGCATTAATTTTGTTTCCGATATTCCTATTTTCAGCTTCTAAATCATTTGCATTTTTTGATAGTTTTTTTTATTTCACTATGATTGTTTCCATTTTCCTGTTCTTCCTTTCTCTCAACTTCTTTTTTACGTACCATCTCATAGTCGTCATTAAGCTCATTCGTTTCATTTCCACCATTATTAATTTTATCTTCCTCTTTGCTGCTAGTCCTATTCTCAATTCCAGTTGCTTCAGTTTCAGTTTCTTGTACCTCACCACAAATTTTAATAACGTTTTCTTCGTTCTTCTCATCAGTTAAACTTTGATTTTCACTATCATGATTCTCACCTTGAATCATTTCTACATTTTCAATTTCTTGCACCACGTCACAAGTATTTTTGCCTTCTTTCGTTTTATCAGACTGATTATCAATTACAAAATCATTTTTGTCATATGCACTTCCCTCTATTGTACATGCTATTTTGTCAGTTCTCATTTTACTATCCATTTCGAAGTCATTCTCATTATTATGATATGTTTTAATCTCATTCAATTTAAAATCATTATTTGTACCGAAAATTTGAACTTTATCATTAGATGTTATGGTACCATCAGGATTTATTCGCAAAATGTCGTGAACAACAATCTTTTTATCCGCGTTGCCATTATTCGTCGACGAAATGTCTGCGTTGATGTTTTCAGTGTTACAAGAATCATATAATATTCCGTCGATCTCTACTGGCATGTTTATTACATCCCAACTTCCAGTTTCTGATTCATTGTTTATAATATTATCATCATTATATGTTAATTCTTCGGTTGCTGTCGATTGTGTGGCTTTTGACAATATCCATTTTTCCAGATTGTTCTCTTCTTCTTGAGTTAAAACAGTATTTGGACCCATTTTCCTAGTTAAAGGCACTTTCCCCCTTAATTTATTGAACAATGTACCCTTGGGTATTCCGTAATGCCTGCTTGCTTCCGAGAGTGTAATAATTTCCGATGTTATTTTTTGCAAAGCTTCTCGGAGGGTTTCGTCTGTGTAACGAAACCTCACATAAGGTTTTTTGATATTATTTTCCATTGCCTTAAAAAAATTATGTCTTTAGAAATGGAATATTATTAATTTTTCATTCACTGGAATCCTTTATAACTCCGAAAACCAGTAAATGAACGGCATATAAAACGCTGTTCATTTAATGGATATGATTTTTCTAGAGGTATTTTTGGAGCGGCAATCAAATCTAAACCTAAAGGCTACTTCATTTTAAGGCTCAAGATTTAAAATAGTCAAATGCGCACAAAGTCCAGTGAATGAACGCCTCGTTCATTCATTGAAGAATCGCATTGCAAAAGAAACCCCAGTGAATGAGCACTGAATTTTATTAATTTCGCGCTCTTTTTCAAGATTTAAGGATATGTTGGGCATTAAAATTGTTTTAAAACTATATTTGCACGTTTAGAAACCGAAATTGCAATCAGTAATCGGATACATTGCTTATTAGGACATGCAAGTAACTTACATAAGATCTTAATAGCAGATTCACAACACTTATTATAAGCAACCAATTTTTGAGGCTTACGATTCAAGGTGGCTAACTGTCAATGTTCGTATTTGATTTAATCAACGACATACTCGCCAAAAAATTGTTTGCGCATGATTTTGCGCATGTTTAACGTATGTTATCCTTAATAATTAAGTTTTTTAGGATTTTGTTGATTCTCTGGTGACGTTCATTAATTGGTGCCGGTACCCTACTTACCTATTTAATGAACTGAACTGAAAAGTCACCTGAAATTTTTATATAGCGGTTCTTCCTCAAATACATGAAAAACTTTGCTTTTTAAACTAGCTACTATGAAACTATGTCAGTGAAAAAAATCTAAACAAAATAAAACTTCCTCATAATTAAATATTTACTTTCGAAAGAAATTAAAAATAATAATAATAATCTTGACAGGTTGCTTTTTGCTTGTGTTCGCTGAACTCAACTAAAAAAGGAACAAGTGCTCCGCTTTACTTCTATGTTTTAAAAATCATCTACTACATTAGTCAATGATTTCATATCGGCAAAATATCAATCAGTGTGTAATTTTAAAATAAAAAGCGGTCTCTTTGGTAGTATTTGTTGGTAAAACACGCCGAAATTTTAATTGTTATATTGTAAGCGCTATATATAATAAAGCATCATCTTATGAAAGATTTTAAAAAAATAGGTATAGGTATTAAAGGGCTGCTTTTGATCCCAATTAGTATTCTGATTATTAAGCTCAAAACTTTTTAGAGTTTTTTTAATTTTAACATCGGTTGAAAAAAATTTCACCGTTTGGGTTAATTTAGAAAAACAAATTATTTGCGAATTAAAGTTAAGGCTGATCATCGATGAGAAAAAGCGAAGTTTAAAATACAAAGGAAAATTTTTATTATAGATTTGAAACAAAAATTTGTATAATGTCTGCTGACTAAGAAAAAAAATATATAATTAACGTTTGTCACGTATCCACTTAAATGACCGGATAATAAAAAAGCTGTTATCCAAGTTTAACGGCAAAATGAACCAAAAACAGGAGTAATCTTTTGGTAGGTAGGTACTATATCGAGATTTGCTGAAGGTGAATTAATAGATTAAATAATAGTCGGAGACTTAATTTTTTCAATAAAAAAATTTTGATGAAAATATATCTTTTATTAAATCTAATGGTGATATATTAGATATATCCAAGTAAAAATTACAAAAAAACTTAGCAAACTATTACTGATGTAAATATGTTCTATATTGTTGTGGAGGATTCATTCTTACCCTGGAATTGATTGCCTTTGGCTCCACAAATGATTGAATTTTGTTTGAATTGTTATAGAGCCACTTCGGCCCCGGCTCAAGGATGTAAACTGCACAAGTGCAAGTTTAGTGACCCTAATGAAATGTGTACCTAATTTCTTCGATTCGGTATCTATTCGGATACCGTTTTCAAGAAAAGCAAAAAACTAAAAATGAAAATGGTTAGCAAATACAATAAAACAGTAAAAAGCGCTTGCAGATTGTCAGGCTTTACTGAGTTTATAAAAACAAATTAGCAACTTAAAACTAAGCAACAGAAACTAGCAAAGTGGGAAAAAATCCATTGGTTTATGAATCTCGACAAAAATTTACCAACTAGCAATTATGAATCACGTATATTTTACGTACGGCACCACACCGTACGTCAAATAGTAATTAATATTATTCTTGCTCAAATGCACATGTCTAAAATATAATAAATATTAAATTAATTCACACTTGTTATTTTATATACCCATTCTCGGGGCCAGCATATATCTCATCTCAAAAATAAAGCCACTTATAGACGTATTTTATAATCCTTCTCTGCACAAAATCACTTGATGAGCAACAACCTTATGTTGAAGTGTCATCTTGCTTTGCTTATGCTAAAATATAAAATATGTAGTAAACCGCAGAAAAATATTGGTTTTCAACGCTGGTGAATTGCATGTGACTTGTGCGTTATATTGCTTCATGGTTGTGCATATTAACAATCTGCCTACAGTTTGTTGGTGATGTCATCTTTTTAAAATAAATACTTACCCTGACATTTCATATTACTTTGCATAAAAGGCTTTTAAATACTCTAGCGGAAGCGCAATAGTTAGGAAGTGATTAATACATCCTCCTAATGGCAAAATTCTATTCCTATAGTTATGCTACGTTCATGTATTTCAACGAATTAAACCACGTTGGGCTTAAGGTTTATATTGCAACAAATTGGCCGTATTTGATGTAACTGGGATAATTATTGAGTTACCATTTTTTTGAGAGAAACATCTTTTCTAACAATATTTCTGACTTTGAATAGACAGACTGGCTATATACTTTTTATACATAAATGCAAAATAAATTGCACATTGATGCAAGGATGCAATAAACCGAGTACCTTGTTAACTTTATACAAAAAAATTAGATTTTAATTTTTTCGTAAAATTAACAACTATTAAAAAATAAATCCAATCACACTTAATATAATAATCCTAAAACTAACTGAAATACGGAGTGTTTCATTTAATTTCAGTATTTTATGTTATTTAGTTAGTTATTTTAAATAAGTGATTTGAGGTTAGTTTCGATTATATTTTAACGTATGAATATTCTTTCTCTGGTTCCTATGATTTTAATTTTTTGCGCTTTGGTAAAGTAGACCATTTGTCATAAGAAAATAAATTATTGGAAACTGTATAAAAACCTGCTAACCTGCCACCTGGTTAAGCCTTGTGTAGCAGTTATTGTTTTATCGAAGTAATAAAATATCTTTTCCAACAATATTCCTGATTTTGAATAGACGAGTTATATAATTTTAATAAAAAAATATTTTCTATAAATACATGTAAGAATAAATTGCACATTGCAACATGATGCAATAAACGCAAACAATAAAAAAAAATGAGTCGAGCCAAACCATGACCATTTCTATGCTAGCCGTGAACAAGTGACGGCAACACCACATCTATGGGGAACATATATTTTAAATATATGATGGGGAATACAAGTCGCTTGGAATTTACGTACAAACGAGCGGAAAATTTGAAATTTAAAAATCTTTTAAAGATGTATCTTGCTGAATACTTCTGAAAGTTAAATCACACAAAAACATTTTTTGATTATTGGGTTTTAGAAAGTCATATCCAGCATTGTGTTTGGTACAAATCATAAAAACCGGAATAGGGGTGGCTACGGAAGTATTAATTGGGACTATACCAGTTAAATATTTTGTACCTATAATCTAACCTGTTACTTAAATAAATTTCATTATTTAATAAAACATGAAACTTTAAGGATCTTGATAACATCTTTTGATTATTGTTTGTACTTTTGGCATTATTGGTGTTATTAGCCCAATGAGTAAAGTTTAATCTTGAAGAGAGACATTATAGGAATATTCTGGTTGACAGAAACAAATAATGCCCTAAAAGATCATATGCTGCATGCCTCAAGGCGGAATACTTTCACCAACTCTGTTCCTCATCTATATTAATGACCTGATGACCGAAACGAATAATCCTGTTTACATTTTTGCAGATGACAGTACCCTTGTCTCCCAATTTAGATTAGAAAAACCTTTACCAGCGACTGAAAGTTATCACCGCAGACAGCAGTAGATTACAGCAATAAAAATATTGAAGACGTGGAGAAAGTTGAAACTTGGGGCGACAGAAATTTTATCCAGTTCGCAGCAAAGAACCAATCGGCCACGTTTACCAAGATGGCCAATAGACCCTGATATCATTATGGCAGGATCGACCATTCCTTCATCCTCGTCAATCGGACTACTGGGTGTCTCGGTCAATAGCAATATGTCCTAGCATGACCACGTTGCTAACATCGCAAAATCAGCCGCCCAAAAGCTTGGTGTGCTATTTCGCTCCAAAAAACTGTATACACCGCAGCAGTTGCTCTTGCTCTACAAAGTGCCAATAAGACCGTGCTTAGCATATAGCTCACACATCTGGGGTGCCGCACCAAAGCACACCCTAAAGCTGCTAGATTCCATTCAGAAGAGAGCTGTGCATCTCATCGGAATCTGGACAGTCTGGAACACGGCAGACATGTGGCCGAGATGTCCCTGTTTTACAGATACTTTCACGGCAGATGTTCCCAGGATTTGGCCCGCCTCATCCCGCCCCTACCAACGCCTGTCAGACTGTCACGACAGACGGCAAGAGCGCACCAGTTCGTCGTACAACTGGAAACACCTAGAACATCGCTTTACAAGAACTCCTGTGTCTGGCGCACTGCATCACTGTGGAACTGACTCCCAGAACATCGGTTTCCCCCTAATTACAACCTACAACTATTTAAGAACCATGTCAAAAAACATCTTCGCACACACACCACTCGTCGAGCGCCATAGGATCTTTCTTTAGAGTGTGTGTCACTGCCATAAAAAAATATGCACTACCGAAATCACTTCACTATTCATCAAACATATACCACTACACATACCAAAAGTATTACAGTTATAAAACATTAAGAGCGTCTGTTATTATTTATTCATCCTTTATTACACCGCCGGCGCCGCCTTTACACCGGAGGTTGGAGATCGTGAGAAACCGGTAAACAACTAAACATTAAAAAATCAGTTAGTTATAGAAAACGTATCTGGAATTGCGATCTGCACAAATCTTAGGTAATATATTTATGCACCCTTATTCCTTCTACTATCAAAAAAGACTGTTTTAATTTGGCTCAATGAAGACCAATTTGTGGAAAGATCACCCCATCACACAACAAAGCGGCATAAAAAATCATTGAGTGATGATGAGGATCAGATTTCAAAGTAGACTTTCGAGCAACGTTGCCAGATTTACCTCTTCTAGGCTAGATAGCTGGAGATGGTTATGGTCAAACTAATTACTGTTGGCTGAAATAACAAACATTTAAACAAACATGTATTTTTAAAATAATAACATAGTACCACGGATTTTTTCAAAAACATACCGCAAACTTCAATAAGTTTTGTGTATTCTGGACGTTCGACAAAAAGTTAAGCATACTTTTTATAATTTACACGAATTTTTTGCAGCCAATCTCATAAGTAAAACGTAATAGTATAATTCCTTATGATATTAAAGAAAAAAAGTATTTTTGAACATATATTCAATTATATATTAATTTCAAAAGCAAGACGTATTAAATAGATTTTAAAATAATTTTCTTAGCGGTATTTGGTAACACTGGTATTAGGTAACACTGGAAAATAAAGATACATCATTAGTGAAGAATCAACTTTTTCGACCACCAGTGAAATAGTTAGACGTCTGCCTATCGTTTTGTCTTTAAACCTTTTGAAAAAATTTTTTAAACTCCCTTAACAAATTACACAAAAAATATATTTTCTTTGCAAATATTTGGTATTACACGGGACTAAACGAGATTATTACAGAAAGTTTGTTTTAATTAGTTAGCTGTTTGGTACCGATTTTGCTGCCAACAAAGCAAATAACTATTCTCTTTTTTTTAAATCGTTTAATTTTAAGAGCTCAAAACTAAATAAAACATTGGGAAAAGTCAATGGCTTCCTGCTTTTTAATAAATACTATATCGATTATAATTATTCCATACAACCATAGGATACTAAAAAAAAACATTGGGAAAAGCCAAGGGCTTCCTGCATTTTAATAAATACTATATCGATTATAATTATTACATACAACACTATTACCATGTAATAATTTTATATATCGAGTTTAAATATAAGGCATAAGCGTTTAAAATATTTTTGTGCCAGTTATTTCTGTTTCATTAAACAATAAACATCATATTTTCTGGTATAGCAGGAGAGTTTTTTTGGTTTTGTACAAATTGCCAGAATAAATTTGGATCATTTCTCCTATTGTCTTGGGCTGTCATCTGATACTGGGAGTATGCAGTTTCACATTGAATTTTTACCAATTGTCGCAATTCCCTGTATTTCAATTTCCATACATTTCGACCAGTTTTTAATATTTTTTTCCTACAATTATCCATATTTTTAATATTTCTGATAATTTCATTATTATATCATATTAGATACTTCTTTCTGCAATGCTTTGTTTTAGGTATATTGTATATTGTAGATTGTTTAACCTAAAACAAACGTTTATTTTTCAGTGCTCTGCAACCCTACTTGCGTCATAACCGGCCATAATCGCAAAAATATTACCATGCATAAAAAGGTGTGGTATTTTTATCTATAGTTTTTCATAAATACGTTTCTTAGAAGCTTTAATGCAATGATGTCCCAATTTTCGAACAGTTAAGCCCACGTGTCGATTCTTTTTTCATTCGCGTTACATCTGCCGACTAGCACTAAAAACGCTGTGTGTTTATCGTTCGGAAATCTCCATACACCATACCCTTTTCAGCATCACCTATCAGCAATGCAATACGCATGGCGCCCGAAAAGCTGTTAAAAGATCTTGTTTCGGATTTATTTACGAACACCTAACATCCCTATGCAACGGTATGACGGATACGACGTTAAAATAAAAATCCTGTAATCTATATGAATAATTATGTATCGGTTCAGGGCCGTACTTAAAGTATTCAGCTCGAGCATAATTTTGTCGAATTTGCAAAATTATTGATATTATTATTAATTAAGTTCTATATTTATTATTAGCGACAAGTAGGACTTTCTTTTCGAAGTAAAAATGTGGTTATTAGATTAAAAAGAACATAAGGAAGAAATCGTTAGTGATTTTTAATTAATCTAGAACTAAGAGAAAACGTTTCCTTTCATAACAATCTTCAAAAAATCCTAATGTCATATAACGCGAGTAGTTAATTGCTTAACAACCGGTCCATATGCCCGGTTCACTCAGCAGTGTTAATATTAATTTATAGGTGTGGGTGGAAGAGTAGATATTTGGTCGAAGGTGACACTAAATTTTCTAATAAGAATATATCAATTATTTTTAAGAATTGAAATTAGGGGAGTAAGATTTAGAAAAATACCCTATCTAAGAATATTGAGAAACCTGAAAATAAATTGCATAAACTCAACTTGACCTCCACTTCAGCATACCAAAATAAACATCAAAGACTAATTAAGCTATTTATTTAAATATTAAATATATTCTCAAACATAACATACACAATGGAAAATTAAATACGTCATAAACCCAATTGAGATTATGGTATAGTACTTAAAATAATAATAAGATTCTTTAAAATCAGTATCATCACAATTATAACAGTATTAAGCCTTAATCTTACGTTCTAAATCATTAATTATGTCTAGTTTTTTTTCATATTTCTAACTAAAAATCTGAATTTTAAAGTTCTGACCAAGTAACATATAAAGACAGAATAGAATACTTTAAGTAAAACCCATTAAATAAAGATTAATCCCCTAAATAAAAAAAACAATTATAAATTAATCCTATGGCAGCGATAATATCTGTGGACAAACAGTTAAATAAAAACACTAAACCAAATTAAATTAACCTGTGAAGAAAATTGATAGTTAATGAAGATCTAGAGGTGAAATCGAAGTGAGCTCAATTCGGTAACTTGCTTATGGACAAATACCTAAAGTGGTAGTTATGCAAGACGGTCTACTGCCATAAGGCATACAGCAAAATACAGTAAGTACGTAGCATTTAAGTAAGTACACATAATACAACAAAGTAAATCAGATACAGAATGCAGAAAGTCGGTATTAATTAATGAAATAACGGTAAGAAACGGTAAACGGTAATAGATACGATAAAAGATAAAAAAACGATTAAAAGTCCTTTAGCGGTTAGTTAAATAGAAATAAGGTAAGTAATTATATGACCTACGGTAAAGGCGTGCATTTAGATACATTTACGTAACACAAAAAAGTAAATCAGATCATTACAATGATATTAGCAAGATATTTGCTATCCAAGATGATATAGTATACGGTAGTGAAGAAACTCTGTATTAATTAATCAAACAACGATAACAAAAGGTAATAGATACGATGGTTAAGCCATAATTAAAACACGAATAGATTTATTTCACCCCAGATGAACAGCAATTTGTGCATTAAAAGGATCGTACTTCAGTTACTCCTTAGTCCGAACCTGGATTGTCTGTACATTCCATTATAGAAGGTTGAAGCAGCCCTGTTTGACGCCAGGATATTATACTAAATAAACCACACTTTGTGTTCCATGCATAAAATTTCATCCAAATTAGCGTAACAGAGCGCTTTCGGCCTGGGCCATCATCAGTGTTACCTGGAAAGTGAGTAAAAGAACCACCCATTAGTAAATGCTGTAGAATTTTAGGTTAAGAAATGAAAATGCAATGCAATTGAGATTGTTTTGTTAGGATTTTGAGTTAGTTTACCTATAAAATAAGCGAAATGAAAAAAGAAAATGGTGGAAGTTTTTTCACTCACTTGTCAGTGGAACAAAAAGACATATCCACGAAGAGGAACAAACAACATCAAACGACAACGGTCACATCAAAATATAAAATTACAAGTCATATTTTTCAAAAGGGTTCACATAATTAAACATTAAATACTAAACAAAACTCGGCCGAGGTGAGAACCACGTTTTCGTGGAATGACAAACATGTCTCCGTTGACAAGCTTGACAAGCAGACTGAAGACCGCCGACGCAGAGAAGTACGTCAAGAATTGGCGGAAATTTCAGACTTTAAGAAAGTTGAAGTACCTAATTTTATAAATTATACTTAAATTACAGAAAAAGATTTTTCACTGAGCCAGATGAGACTTAACAAATTAATAAAATTAATGTTAATTGGTCTGAACCAAATAAGACTACTTTGAAATTTTTTTGAAATTGATTGAAAAAGTAAGTGTAAAATTTTTGTTGTGGAATGAAGAAAGAACTTAATTAAGTGGGTTAAAAGAACTAATTAAGAGAAGATATTAGCCTGGGCTAACTCAACTCGAAGAATTGAAACAGAAAAGAAAGCGAAAGAGCGTAACTAATTAAGAGAAGAAATTAGCCTAATCTAACTCAACTCGAAGAAATGAAAAGGAAAGAAAAATAAAGAGCATAACTAATTAAGAGATTAGCCTGCGCTAACTCAACTCGAAGAATTGAAAAAAAATTAAAAAGAAAATAGCTTAACTAATTAGGGGAAGAGATTAACCTGGGCTAACTCAACTCAATAAAAATAAATCAATATTAGATAATTGTTAAAAACTTGAGAAAAGAAAAGTACCCAATTAAGTGAAATTTGTTTCAAATATGCAAGCAAAAGATTTCAGTCAAGAAGTCGCCTGTGTAATGGTATATAAAATCTATTGAGATTGACTTGAGTGTTGAGGCAATGGTTGTTTCTAAGCAGCTCGCTGTTGATCTCGATGTCTTCCAGAAAATACAGCCTATTGAAGTTTTTTGATGAGGCGCTATGAAGGATTTTTGCGTTGGAGTGAGGGCTCAAACCTGAAACTGTGGTTATCAGTGATGTAAAATTACCGTAATTTATATTTTTGGTAATTTACGCTGGTAATTTACGAGTGTTAATTACCAAAATTAATTACCGTGGTAATAAATTCGTGTCGCAAATTACTGTGGTAAATAACCGTAATATATTTTTGGTAAATAACAATAAATTACCGTAAACTGCAAGTAAACTAATAGCGATTTCCATTCGTAAATTAATGTAAAATGTGTATATTACTGTCTTTTGGAAACGTCCGACTAGTTTACAAATAAAAATTGCTATTTTTCCAAAGAAGAATGTACATGTACATGTATAAAAAAATAACTTGTTATAATCATGTAATTACCACTTGGCAATTAAATTACGATGTGCGTAAGTATCGGTGTAGGACAAAGAGTTGTTTCATTTGTTTGTGAATAAAACATTGATTTTTCCTTAAATATTATTTAATTTTAAAACGAAAGCAACACAGAACAAAATGAATGGCAATGAATGACAGCCGACAGTAAATCCCCGGTTCGGCTAATAACCGGCAGCCGGCAGTAAATCCCCGAACGCATATTGTTCATATTGCTGACAAACATGGTACAGGGTGATCCCCTATAATGTCGCCCCCTTTTACCTTTTTTATTTTTAGTGTCCCAAAAAAATTAAAAAAATGGTTATGTAGGTACTGAAAAATACTTTTTTTCCGCGTATAAAAAATATTGGAAAATGATCAGTATACAGGGAAAAACAAAAAGGTATTTTTTTTCATTGGATCACCCTATATATGAATTTATTTTTCGATTCCTCGTAAAATTCTAAGCATAATTTATGTATGATGTTATACCTCTAAAGTCAGTAGTTTCACAGCTATAAACGGTTGAAAATCGATACTTTGGCTACTTTTCACCTTGCTCGCAAGAAGGCCATTAAAAATGGAGTAAAATGAAATTCACATTCCTATCTTAACTTTTCAAGAACTATCTGATGGTGCTAACTGATGGTACCTACTGAGGTACCAGATTTGGTACCCATGGTACCGCCTGCCAGTTCCTTTCAGTTCCTGAAAAGGAAGATAGGAACGTGAAATTCATTTTACTCTATCTCTAGCGATCTTCCTGCTACCAACGTGAAAATTAGCCAAAGTACCGATTTTCAACTGTTTATAGCTGTGAAACTACTAACTCTAAAGGTATAACATCATACATAAAATATACTTAGAATTTTACGAGGAATCAAAAAATAAATTCATATATAGGATGATCCATTGAAAACTTTTTGTCTTTCCCTGTATACTGATAATTTTTCCAATATTTTTTACACGCAGAAAAAAGGTATTTTTCAGTACCTACATAACTATACTTTTAATGTTTTCGGGACACTTAAAATAAAAAAGTTAAAGGGGGGCGACATTATAGGGGATCACCCTGTACAGGGTGTTCACCCATAATGTCCCCCCCTTTTAACTTTGTTAATTTTTAAGCTACAAAAAAAAATAAAAAACAGAATTGTAGGTTTTTTTATGTAGTTTTTGCACACGTAAACAAAAAAACAAAAAATTGTATAGTATACAGGGTAGATCAAAAAGAACCATTTTTTTAAATCTAGCCCCCATTTTTTATTCGATTTTTCGATTCTACCTAAAATTCTATGAATTTTTAATATTACACACTATATGGCTATTCCTAATACTTTAGGAGTTATTGACAGTTAAAGTCGCTATTTTTTAATTATAATAATAATTCTTTAATCATTTTTAAAACAGAAGATACAAAATCACCACTCAAAGCAATGAGGTCGAATTGAGGAAACTCAATATTTTCACCTCAATGACTTCAAAAGCTAAACAAAAAGTTATATTCTTAGGTGGCTGTTGCCATAAAAAAATAAAAGAACAAACAAAATAGCGAATTCAACTGTCAATAATTCTTAAAGTATTAGAAATAGGCATATAGTGTGTTATATTAAAAATCCTTAGAATTTTACGTAGAATCGAAAAATCGAATAAAAAATGGGGGCTAGATTTAAAAAAATGTTTCTTTTTGATCTACCCTGTATACTGTATAATTTTTTGTTTTTTCCTTTACGTGTGCAAAAACTACATTAAAAACCCTACAATTTTGTTTTTTATTTTTTTTTGTAGCTTAAAAATTAACAAAGTTAAAGGGGGGGGACATTATGGGTGAACACCCTGTACATTACAATAAAATACAGTAAATTACGGTAGATAACGTTAATTATTTAGCACGAAAACCAGTAATTTTCCATGTAAATTATCAGTAAATTACGGTAATCAATTTCTGGTAATTTACGGTAAATTACAGTAAATTACCAGGGTAATTTATCGGTAATTTACCAGTTCACATCACTGGTGGTTATTATTACGCAAATGTTCTCCAAATGAAGAGTTATTCCTATTTAAGTGTTCGCTGATGCGAACTCTGAGAGGTCTACAAGTTCTACCTATGTAGATAGCTATAGCAAGAATTGCATGACAACTTATAAATTCCACTCTTTGAGAGAGTGTCTATTCTATCTTTCGTATTATTTAAAAAACTTTGTAATTTATTTTTATTTTTGTAAAAAGCAAAAGAATTACTGACATAATGGCGAATAGTTTTCGAAATTTGGTCATTAGTTTGAGCATTAAAAAAAGGAATGGAAAATTATTGTTTAGATGAGTTGTAAAAAAGACTATAAGAAAGTTCACTTCTGAATTTTTGATTTAGTAATTAACTTATCAACCAAACTGGGATCGAAATGGTTATTAAAAGCGATCTGTTTAATTATATTGACTTTTTTTATTATATTCTGTTATAGACAGGGGTATATTAAGTAGCCGTGATAATGGCCCAGGCCGAAAGCGCTCTGTTACGCTAATTTTGATTAAATTTTATGCATAGAATACAAAGTGTATTTCATTTAGTATATTTCGTACACGCACACAGCTTTTACCCTTCATTTATTGCCAAGATATTAGGTTGTTTTCTCATTTGTTTGCACAGATATTTAGAAATATCTCGCGTCCTGGGTGTTTCCCTTTCCAACTTGGGTTAGGAACACCTTGGGGCGTTTTAGCCGCATTTGTTCAAGACGTAGAAGCTGTAGCGTCTCTCCCGTTAGTGCCGATACAAGAGGTAAAAATGGCGGTTGGAAAATTGTAGTAAGACAAGTCTATTCCTGTACTCAAGACTAAAATAAAATTTCAAAGTCTTATATCTCTGGTGAAGTTAATATGAGAGAAATGCAGATGAAGTAAAGTCACAAGATATTGAATGTGAACGGATAAGCAGATATCTGAAATAAAAGAGAGTTCCATTAAATTCAGGAAAGAGCGGAGATCGTTTTAATGATAATTTTTTTGTTAGATGTTTACTAATAGTTAATCTCATTTAAGTATTTAGTTTTATGTGTGAAAGGATAAATGCATGAAAGCAGTTAGAAAACATTTTGGTTATTGATCATATTTAAGACAAAATGAATCCTGCATTATTGAAGTACCTAAACCTAATACCCTAATAAAAAATATAATACATGTTTCAATTCACACCCGATAAAAGAAATCCCACCTACCCATTTTAATACAGTTCGCTAACTATAATGGTCATTTATAAAGTTAATTACCATCTCTTCCTTTGTGGTCATGCATGATTTAAAACTAATTGTTTATACCAATCAATAATAAACGATTAAAAAGGCATTTAATGGTAGTTTAGACAAAGATAAGGTAAGATATGGTAAGTAAAGCAAGTAATAAAAAGGCCTACTTGCATGTAATTTTCATATGGCCATAGAGGAGTAGAATTCACGTACAGAGTTGGTGGCTATTCCTTAATTTATACGGCTATTTGGCTGCCCCAATTAGAGCTTTACTGCGTCATGTGGAGCTGCACGTCTCGCTAGATGGGCCAGCATCACTTCAACAAAAGGGGTCATAAACTGGCAGGAATGAATCTGGAGAAATTCTCTAGACTAGCGAAAGATTGGGCAAAGTAAGGACACTTTTGAAAGGGGTAACCTCACTTTACATAATAGTATATTATGATATAAGTGTATAAGAGGGCCTTTAAAGCACGCGCGACATATTTCAAAACACGACGCGCAGCGTAGTGTTTTGTAAGTCGCAAGGGCTTTAAAGGCCTCTTATACACGTATCTCATACGCTATTTTTTATTACGAATGCATCATAATCTCAAAAATATTTTAAATATTAAACTTAAGGGATATATTGACGAATATATTAATCTGTCACATTTGACATGATCAAATGTTTCTATAGCAACCTTTAAAAAAGTAGGTGCATCATAAACATTATTTTAAGCACGCTGCAGCGTGCGATAATCGTTGATTATGATGCATGCGTAATAAAAAATTATTTTACGGGACGATATTGCCAATAATACGAGAAAATTAACGGCAGAGTGCTTGCTAATTAAACTAACAAGAATCTTAGACCTTCAAAATAGGTATGTTAAATTATGACGTATGATAAAGCGAATGTCAACTACATAAATCTACCAGTGAAAGGGAAGAAACTATAGTTCTGAGTTTGGTAGCATTTACAACACTACAGTTACTGTAAATGGTGCGTTATTTCCTGTGTCTTAGCGATGGTTTCCCAGCTATTGCTATTATTCGTATCTAACTTCGTCCTTGCCGATCTTGTATAATGATATGAATCTAGAGCTAGTCAAGCGATCTCATCTCTAGCAGTAATAAAGTTAACTAGCTCAGAAAAGCACTGCGGAGTTCACTTACACCACGATAGATGGAAGTCCAAAGAGTACTTTCACGAGGGGACCAGTGAATTGAAAGGACTTTCATTATAAATGAAAGTGTGGCAGATTTGATTTTATAATTTATATAATTTTATACTAACAAACGCATGGATCCGGAAAGGTGCTTGATTTCAGTGCACGACCATATTGATGAGAAATGGGTTAACTGCAAATTAAGAAATTTGTGATTTCTACCTTTTCGAAATTTGAAATCGGCTCTCTTCATATCTAGTGGCATCCTGCTCGCATCTAGAAACGCATATTTCGTCTAGAAATTTCTGCTCTGCCTAGATCAGTTCGATACATTAATGCCATAAAGCTTCTTAGGTTGTGTATTCTGCATTATACGAAGAATGCTAATCTGTTAACGGCACTATACCAATGTTTTAAGGGGTTATCCTTGTAACAAGTTTGAATTCTTATAAAAATAATTTAAGAGATACAGTATGGCAATATTTTAATTGTCCTTTAGTTTATTTTGATTGTTAAAGACAAATGTAAAATTCGGTTCACAAACTACTCTTTAAAATCTCTACACAACAGTTTTATTGACGATATTTACCAAACTCTTAGAGTTTCCATCTTTATGGCACAATTAAAAAGTAATTTGGGAAATTCTCCTATTGAGCGTAGATTTTACTGAGGCTTTACAATAATAAATTAGCTTAAAAAGTTTTATTTTATGATTATGTAAACAAGATTTGCAATTAGCCTAATATTTATTCCTTTTAATGTTAGTTTCCTTTTTCGCATCAGGTTCTTCTTTACTGTCACCTTCTTCATCGCTTTTCTCTTTATAACATACAGGGTGGCCCATTAGTGTGACAAAGTCCAGTATCTCCCTTATTTACAGACATACAAAAAAAAGTTAAATACAAAAGTTGTAGGATATGTCGTGTTCCATAGCGTAAAAATATTATCAATTATACAGGGTGCTTCGTAAAAGCCTGGTGTTTATTTTCTTACTTTTTTTAAATGGAATGCCCTGTATATTATTGCACGCTTCGATTCTACATAAAATTCTAGGTATATTTCATGTATAATATCCTATACCTAAGTCTAACCGTTTTTGACTAATTTCGTATTTTATGTCAAAAATGACGTTTGCAGGCCAAAACATCATTGGCAATCTTTGCTAACCAAGGCCCTAATCAATTAATTGGGGTTAATTTCCTTGTAGAACAGGACCTACTTTAGTAGACTGTGTTGATATTTTTATAATAAATTGATAGAGGGTGATCAAAAACGGTCTATAAAAATATATTCAAAAAAACCTAAAAAGTTCATTTTTTTAAATGGAAACCTCCTATTTTTATTATTTTATCTTATTTAGCATCAAAAATAAAGGTGACTTTGTATAAGTTTGTCTATTCGAAAAACTTGTAGTTTTTGAAATATTGGCAATTTAACATTTTTCTATTGTAAAAATGCTATACGGCTTTTAAGGTTTGTTGTTAGTTGGCCTTGGCGGCGTGGCGCGTCGAATAAAAAAACAATCGAGCACTACAGATGATGCCACCATTTCTTGTTATTTGATAATTTGTGTTGTGTATTAGTGTATTTTATAGCAATTTCATTTAAAACTTAAATCAGAATTTTAAATAATGAATTTTTCACAAGCCGAAATGGTCGATATGATCTTTGTTTTGGGAGCTAGTGACAAGAATGAGCTATTAGCAAGAAGATTGTATCAACAACAGTTTCCCGAGAGACGGCAACCTGAAAGAAGGGCATTCGAAAAATTTCTGAAGCGTTTTGAAAGAACTGGCAGCGTGGGATATGAAAAGAATACTAGGGAAAAGCATGCACAAACTGAGGAAAATCAATTAAATGTACTATTAACAGTAATATAAAACCCGAATATTGGACAGCGATCCCTTTCTCAGCAGGTTGGTGTTGAACGAAGTACGGTTCAGCGAATAATGAAGTCTCAAAAAATGCACCCCTATCAGATTAAAGTACTTCAGGAGTTGGTTCCCGAAGATTACCAAAGACGATTTATTTGTGGGCTCAAAACAAAATAAATCAGAAAATAAATTTTGCTCATTTGATCCTATTCACAGATGAGGCCACATTTCACATAAACGAATGTGTAAATAGACACAATTTTCATTACTAATCGACTGAAAGTCCATATTTTGTAAGATATACTTCCCAAACTAGATGGACCTTAAATGTTTGGGGAGGTGTTGTCGGTAACCATGTAATTGGACCATGCTTCTTTGATCAAAGAGTAACAGGGGAAGTATACTTAGACTGTTTACATGACCATTTAGATAATTTATTGACTCAAGTGCCAAATGAAACACAACAAGAAATGTGGTTTGTTCCTGATGGGGCCCCAGTCCATCATACAGGGCCGATCATAACATTTTTACATACAAGATATGCAGATCGTTGGATTGGCAGGAGAGGGCCTGTTTCGTGGCCTGCTAGATCCCCAGATCTAACCAAAATGGACTTTAGCATATGGGGGTATATAGAAGAACAAGTATATAAAATATCGCCTACAACAAAGGACGACATGAAGATTAGAATTAGAAACTGTTTTCAAGATACCAGTGTTGAAATGTGTCGAAATTTAAGTAGCGAATTCGAGAACCGTACTGCACTGTGTATTCAAGAAGGGGGCGGACATTTCGAACATTTAATTAGGTAGTAAGTATTTGATGTTTATCTAGTATTTTAAGGTGTATCTGTACAACTAGTTATACTCGTAGCTGTATAATAGTTATAGTTTTCGATATATTATCAATTTAATATTAATATTAATAATTCATTTTCTATAGTAACAGACGGGATTCGGTCTCCTGAGTCATTGTTTGCATACTCTTGCTTAAACAGTTTATAATATTAACTATATAATCCAAAAAAATGTTATATTTAAGAAAAAATTAAGTTGAAGTGCACCGCCTGTGCGTTTTCTGTCAAAAATTCAAAAATATAGCAGTTAGGGTTATAATTAGGATTACCATTATAATTTCGTGTTTATTTTTATTACTTACATAAATTTTAAATTAAAAAAATATCGAAAATTTCGGCTTGTGAAAAATTCATTATTTGAAATTCTGATTTCAGTTTTAAATGAAATTTCTATAATATACACTAATACACAACACAAATTATCAAATAACAAGAAATGGTGGCATCATCTGTAGTGCTTAAAAGCCGTATAGCATTTTTACAATAGAAAAATGTTAAATGGTCAATATTTCAAAAACTACAAGTTTTTCGAATAGACAATCTTATACAAAGTCACCTTTATTTTTAATGCTAAATAAGATAAAATTATAAAAATAGGAGATTTCCATTTAAAAAAAATAACTTTTTAGGTTTTTTTGAATATACTTTTTATTGTCCGTTTTTGATCACCCTGTATCAATTTATTATGAAAATACCAACACAGTCTACTAAAGTAGGTCCTATTCTACAAGGAAATTAACCCCAGTTAATTAATAAAAGCTTTGGTTAGCAAAGATTGCCAATGACGTTTTGGCCTGCAAACGTCATTTTTAACATAAAATTTGAAATTTGTCAAAAACGGTTAGACTTAGGTATAGAATATTATACATGAAATATATCTAGAATTTTATGTAGAATCTAAATGTGCAATAATATACAGGGCATTCCATTTAAAAAAAGTAAAAAAACAAACACCAGGCTTTTACGAAGCACCCTGTATAATTAAAAATATTTTTACACCATGGACCACGACATATCCTACAACTTTTGTATTTAACTTTTTTTTGTATCTCTGTCAATAAGGGAGATACGGGACTTTGTCACACTAATGGGCCACCCTGTATATAACACATAAATAAAACATCTTTTTTGGGAGAGGTGATAGTATAGATTCAAAAGAATCTATAATTCCAGTAAGTAAGTCCAGTATACCCAGAACCGTACTTCTACCCTCTTTAAAACCAAATTGGTTGCGACAAAACAGATCGTTACCTTCAAAATAGATGGAGAATTTTTTGCCATTATTTTTTCAATTATTGATAACAGGGATATTACACGGTAATTTGAAACATCTGTCTTTTCACCCCTATTAAAAACAGGAACGACAATGCCATAGTGAGATAAGCACAAAAATCCATATCTCCCAGAATGGTAATCAATAAAAAAATACCCTATGGAGGCAGTAAATATTCTGCTATACAATGTAATAATACGAGGATACTAATTTCGAAACATCCCTCTTATAAAACACAGGGTGGTCCTCAAATGAATTTAGCTTCATTTGAACCCTTATAATATTGAACAAGCAATATTTCAGGGGCACAGCCAGTAGTAATCTCTACAGTGGCGGCTCGTGAGGTTTTAAATAGGTAGTGCGCAATGTATGTGGTTTTTTTCGTACGCAGAGGGGGATGCCCGGTGCAGGCGCCGCCGGAGGTTGACCCGCCGAAGGCGGAAAGTTTTGGGGGTGCCACGCCCATTTTTTACCCAAAACTCGTTAAAATCGTTTAAAAAACATGAATTCGGCGCCCTCTTGAATGGTAATTGTTGCGCACTAAAAGAAATTAATAAATAGGTACTTATCAATTCCAGAAGAGTAAACCATTAATTAATTAATTAACAGTTTATTGTAACTACAAATCAATAAAGTTAAAAAAAAAGTTCGAAAACGTTAAAAAATATATCGGTTTGATGGCAAAAAAGTGTTATTGTACATCTTTTTGTCGATGGTTAGCCCTTCGACTTTGCCGTTTCCTAGCTTTCAAGTGAAATTCCATTCGCCACAAGATTTCGGGGGTTAAAATGTCTGGTGAAAGACCGACCATCCTTTTTTTTGGCACATGTTTGGTCTAATTTTAAAACCGGCATCGGTCGCTCTAACCTCTTTATTTCAATCTTTTTATTCAGATCCAATAAAGAAAAGTTATTTTTAATAATATTGTCAACTGAATTTATGCCCCCACAGCAATTGTCAGAACCCGAACTACTAGCCATGACAGTAGAATAATAGTAGGTATATATAAATAAAAATATAAAACACTAAATAATATTACGTACACTAAACTCACGAGTTTATATGCAGCTAATTAACAAGCGTCAAAGAACCGAACAAAACAAAAATAAATTCACGGCTCATCTGGAGTATAATACAGAATAATACTTATAATAGTAGTATGTAATATTCACTCTAAAAAGCGATTTACCTCCCACTTTTTCCACACAAGCTGAATTTTTCAGGACCTATAATAAATGTGTTGCATCAGCCGTAGCTTGAAGGCGAAGAGGCTGGACATATTTAATTAGGGCGTAAACCCATGACGCCTCTCATTGTTTATTGTGATACGTTTGTTAGTTTATACGCAAAAAATATGGGATTTGCTCTATTACCTTGTCAAGACATAAGCGAAACTTTTATGAAGAATATTTTTTTTTCATTTAGGCCTTCCCTTTTTGTTAATTGAGTGTTATATTTAAAAATAACTATTTTTTAATTAAATTTTTGCACGGTTGAGACCGAGATATTTACATTTAAATTTTTTTCCGGCCATATGGGCTAATGCAAATGATTTTGTTTGAATAATTATCAAAAAATACTTCCTACAAAGACCTTATTGTGCATTGGAACAAAAAATAAGTATTTTTTCCTCTATACGATGGTACCAATATCTCGATTTTTGATGATAGTGTCCTTTTGTGGAGTCTAATTTTGTATTACCTCCGGAATAAGGGTTATCTTATCATGTACTTTCATGACACCTTATCAGAGTACAAATAATATCGAGTAGATTCACCTAGCAAAAATCGTTTGATGTTTTTGGATCAAACGCAAAAGCCGCAGCACGGTAAAAAAATTAGTTTTTACCCTACCTGCAGCAGCGAGCAGTCTGTGAGGGGAGATTCAAAAAGTATTAGCTGATGCAAAATTATTTCCTCGGTTATTATTTGATACACGATATTTCAAAGGGCTATTAAGGTAATTTTTAATACGTGATTCAAATGAATAAAACTATGTAATAAAGTTATACAAATTAGTAACGTATACTAAATTCAAAAACATTATAAATAAAGGTAATACCTATTAAAATAATTTATTTGACAGTTTGTAACTTGATTCATCTAATAAAACATGTATAAAGCAGAAGGTTCAAAGTACCTGAGAAATATTGTGGGAATTTAAAAATAAAAAGGACAAATTAAGCTAGTAAAGTAAATTTATAGTTTCTTAAAAGTCTAAACACTTCATTACTCGCGCTACGAGTATTTCTCTCACATTTTCTGCGAAATCGTCAGTTTTCGGAGATGGCTTTGCGGACGGAGTTGTCCTCCACTACTCTAGCTGACTTATTTGGCGTCCTCTTTAACATAGCCAATTAACCGGGTGCATTTCCCAAATGATTGGCTGCATTTGTGAGAATTTCTCTCATCGCGCTACGTCTGCCGTAGTACTTTTAACATTGAAAATGTTTCTGTTTTGCTGTTATGGGGCATCAAATTACGAAAAAGTGCATGCTACATTTGCCACACATGATGTCATATGCGTGATGAACTACTAACCCAAACTAACCAAAAGTAATGAAAAGCACCAAAAAGAACTAAATGTATCGGAACAGATTAAAAAAATTAAAGTAAGACTAACTTAAATTATCCGAACTTTTGCAGCTAACCAAAACTAACCAAATACATTAAAATTTGTTATAACGTATTGGATCCGGTTCAAATTACTAAAATAAATTGGAACTAACTGAAACTAACCGAAAGTTGAGTGAACAACTAACCAAAAGCACCAAAAACGCCTAAACCGTATCGGGCCAATTACAAATATTAAAGTAAGCTAAAATTAACTTAAATTAAATGAATTTTGGCGACTAACCAAAACTAACCGAAAACATTAAATTTGATTGTAACGTATCGGAGTCGGTTCAAGTGACTAAAATGAATTAAAACTAACTGAAATTAAAGAAATGACTTTTTAACATTATAATATTTCTCAACATAAGTATAAAAAAAAGGTGCCGATATGAAGACCTAAAAAATTACCCTCCACTTGTAGATAGGAAAATCTAATAATATTTAACTAGCCATGACGTTGCAGTAGATAATAATTCTAACCTGTTCCGAATTGTTTTACCCCGTTCTTTCACTTTTGCTTACTTTTAGTTAGTTTTGTTTAGCCGTTTAATTAACTTTCGGTTAGTCTCAGTTAGATCCTATTTATTTTAGTCATTTGAGCCGACTCCGATACGTTATAATCAAATTTAGTGTTTTTCGTTACTTTTGGTTAGTAGCCAAAGGTCTGCTCGTCTTGGTTAGTTTTAACTTACTTTAATTTTTGTAACCTATTCCGATACGTTTTAGTGCTTTTGGTTACTTTTGATTAGTTTTGGTTTGTCATTCAATCAGATTTCTGTTAGTTTTAGTTGGTTTTTATATATTTTAGAATTTGAACCGGTTCAAATACGTTACGAGTGTAATTAATTTTAATGTTTTTGGTTAATTTTAGTTAGTCGCCGAAATTCGGCTAATTTAAGTGAGTTTCAACTTACTTTAATATTTTTAATCTATTTTGATTTATGGTTTCGCTTTTCTGGTTACTTTTGGTTAGTTTTGTTTTTCAATCAACTTTCGGTTAATTTCAGTTAGTTTAAATTTATTATAGTCATTTGAACCAGTTCCAATACGTTATTACCAATTTTACTGTTTTTGGTTAGTTAAGGTTAGTCGCCAAAATTCGGTTAATTTGGGTTAATTTTATCTTACTCCAATATTTTTTAATCTATTAAGATACGTTTTAGCCGGTTTCGGTGCTTTTAGTTTCTTTTGGCTAGTCATTCAATCAACTTTCGGTTAGTTTCAGTTAACTCCCAATTTATTTTACTCATTTGAAGCGATTCCGATACATTATAACCAATTTAAATGTTTTTGGTAAAATTATGTCAGTCGCCAAAATTAGGTTAATTTGGGTTAGTTTCAACTAACTTTAATATTTTTAATCTGTTCCGACAGGTTTAAGCCCTTAGTGCTTTTGATTACTTTGGCCAGTTTTGATTAGTCGTGCAATCAACTTTTTGTTAACTACAGTTAGTTTCAATTTATATTAGTAATTTGAACCGATTCCGTACTTTATAACCAATTTTAATGTTTTTAGTTAGTCGCCTAAATTCGGTTACTTTGGGTTAGCTTCAACTTACTTTAATATTTTTAATCTGTTCCGATACGTTTTAGCCCTTTTTGGTGCTTTTAGTTACTTTTGGTTAGTTTTTCAATCAACTTTCGATTACTTTCAGTTAGTTATAATCAAATTTAATGTTTTTGGTTAGTCGTTAAAATTCCGTTCGTTTTGGTTAGTTTTAAGTTAATTTAATATTCGTAACCTGTACCGGTACGTTTAAGCCTGTATTGGTTACTTTTGGCGAGTTTTGGTTAATCATCCAATCAACTTTCGGTGAGTTTCAGTTAATTCTAATTTATTTTAGTCATTTTAATCGATTCCGATACCTTATAAATCAAATTTAAGTTTAAGTAAATAAACTAACACGATCTCACACGCGTATGATGTCATGTGTCAAATGTAGCATGCACTTTTTCACGATTTGAGGTCCTATACCTACTAGGATAATAGAAACATTTTCAATGTTAAAATATAAGAGTTGCTTTAAAAACACAAAAGGTCATGTGAAAAATTCGCAATTATTAAAACATAAACGGATTTTTGCTCACGCTAGTGGTGACGGGCATTTGATTTTTACCGTACTTGTTTTCTTTTCTCACTATTGTCTTTATCCATATTTAGGTAAATAACAAAATTTTAATAAAGACATATTTGTTAAACCGATTATACGTGTAATTGAAAAACTGCATATTATTAAAAAATTATTATAAATCTTAACTGATAGGGTCTTTGGGGCATCTAAAAAATGAAAATCCGTCACCCACTTTTGTAATACAATAAATATCCGCACAACAATATCTCGCCATAGTAACGATCCTGATCCTAATAATTATTTAATTCAACGCGACCCAACAGTACAGAATATCAAGGCGTTTGCACACTGATCGTAAATTCTCCCTCGTAGTGTAGCCACAACTGGCCGCGAACGAGATTGATCCAGATTCGCTTTGAAGGTAAAAACTGTCGGCGAAATTGGAAATTTGTCTCGAGTGAACCTACCGTATATACTTATTTATACCGTGACCATACTATATACGCAAGAATTGCAAATTATCACTAAATTAAGCTACAAAGTGCGGATCTAAATAGCGCGCGGATGAGCCTTGACTTCTCGTGATTTTACGAAGATTCCCGACCGTTTTGCATGACGAAAATGCATTTAACAAGAGCGCCGAACACTAGCGCACGGCAGATTTAAACTAGATGTGGTTACGGACGGAGGCCGCCGTTGGACGCTCTGCGTTTTGATCGTCGCCGTCGTGCCTCGATTTCGCTCTTATAAATAATGTATTCTGCGGCCAGTGGAGATTCAAAAATATGTGAATTCGCAAATTATAGTTAGTTTATGTTAAATTGTATGTAGGGAAGATTTTATTTTTCCGTTTACTTTCGCAGGCAGTGCGCGCGCACGGGCGCACTTATTGAGAAGCCGCCCCTGTTAGGATCCCAGAGTGACCAACTGGGAGCTCCATAGGGAGGAGCTAAGCTGGCGTCTACGGCACCTGCTAAAGAAATACCAGCCCGCCCAGGTGCTGGATGACGGCCATTATCAATGGCCGAGTTTTCGCGAGCAGCTCCCTTATGACAAAACACACTAGAGAGGGAAATCTCTTTGGTGGAAGTCTAGTTTTAAGAACCATAGGAAAAGGCTGAGATAGCTCTTTAATAGGTCTAGCCATAGCGGAGTTGATAGTGACGGGGAATTATATAAAGAGGCCCGGGGACAGCAATCTATTTGAAGCTACAAGGCATCTTAATCGCCAAGGCCAAAACCGCCAGGGAATTCCTTATTCTCAGGGGCTGGTAGATAGGCATCTATTCTGTTAATATTGTTAGACGCTATAGAATGTTTAGGCCCGAATTTCAGAAATTATTTTTTATAGAATATGAAAA
>MU184318.1:103124-150395 GCA_016904865.1 Pissodes strobi | reverse complement strand
TTGTGCAGTGCGATTACGTTGCTATTTTTGTGCAGTTTTTAAAATTGGCACCACCACCACCACAAGTTCTGTATATACATATGAGGGACTCACTGGCTCGTCCTTTGAATCGTTTAAGTCATTGGCATTTTACATACGACTTGTGAGTCTGCGTGCTTACTCAAAACCGACTGAGTAATATTAAATAGGATCGGTTTTAGTTTTATTTTAATCCTAGACAGTGAATTTGTAGTCTACTATTTTTTTTAATCAATCTACTATTTTTTTTTTACATTAATCTACTACCTAACTATAAAACTGATCTGGCAACACTGGCGGTAAGACTCGTTAGGATCTTTAAAAATAAAATATATGCATACGAGCATGGGCGCCGGCAGAATAAATTTGGGAGGGGTGAGGTTTGGGTGTGACAACAAAGATAACGTTTAGGTAGCTTTTTCTAAATTTTAATGAACTTGAAATGTAGCCCCCCACTGTTTACTAAACTTAATATCCATTCGTTTGGAAAGTGGCGTGATAAAGACGCCATATTAATTTGACGCGAATCTTAGTAGGTCATCGATTTAACTTTTGAAATGGAAAATAATTATTAATCTCTTGTGTTTTCGATAAGTGTAAATTTGTCAGCTCTGCGGGCTGCTTATTCATATAGAACGTACGAGATCGCAATCTTCATAGCGCGACTGTAATATAAATGTGCATGGTTTTCATATTTTGGGTTGCGTTCCCGAAGCGAGCGGAGGGCCAGGCATGAAATGTTCAAATATTTGTGGACAAAACGTAACTAGATATGCTATGCTAGATATGAATATCCCTCCGGGCTCCGGGTTGCATGTAGAAATGTTATAAACACTTTAGCTCCTAGCCATAGGGCGCTAGTAATATAAACGTAGCTCTTTTTTAGGCGTGAAGAGTTAACAATACTCTAAAGAAAGAAACAAACATAACCTTAAAAAATAGGAAGCTCATCATCAGGACTGTAAAATATCTTATAATGCGTCAGATTCTCTGTTTATGATATGGACAACCCGCTTCCGGTTTCCGTCGATGACAACACACGTTTTCTATACTGATTGATGTGTAAACATCTTACGCGACGGTATGAAAGTAAATCTCGGGAAAATGAACGGAAGTGTGAAACCAGATAAGACATCATAACCATGCCCAGTCTACTTTAGCGCTTTCTTGTAAACGTCTTTCTAACGACAGAATATAGGCAACCAATTCCAAATAAGTGGTTACCTATGTTCATGCGTCACGCGGCCTCAGGTGTCATTAGATTTTCATGTCGATATAGGATATGTTTACACATCAGTGTTTCGAGTACTAGTGGACTTGTCTCTGTTTGAGTTAGGTTGCGCCCCGAAGCGAGCGGATGGCCATGCGTGAAGTGTTAACATATTACCAGAGTATAACAAACCATGTTATACTCTGGTTATACGATCTAAACACGCGTGGAAATGGTTAAAATTTATTATCCAAATCAATGTTCTATTCGGCAAACATTCCGTTCACTTCATTCAATTTATAGTATCGACGGTCGCCCTTCAAATATTCGCCGACAAATAAATAAATTTGAAACAACCAGGTCGCTTTTAGATCAGACAACGCCTGTACGACAGCGAAGCGCAAGATCCAGTGAAAATATTGCTGCGGTCCAGGAGTGTGCGTGAGAACCCAAGACAATCCATTCCGCGCCGTGCTCACGAACTTGGCCTTTCTTCGACGTCATCTTGGCGAATCCAGCATAAGGATAAAGTGCAACTAACCCAAGAACTAAAGCCCAACGATCATAGACAGCGGTGTGCATTCGCTGAGTGGGCACTAGAGCAGTTGGAGGTTGATCCTGATTTTGGGCGAAAAATAATCTTTAGCTACGAGGCTAATTTCTGCCTAAGTGGCTTCGTTAACAAGCAAAATTGCCAAATTTAGAGCGACGACAACCCACGGGAGATTCATTAGGTCCAACTCCATTCCGAAAAAGTCACTGTATGGTATGCAGTGTGGTCCGGCGAAATCAACGGTTCATATTTTTTTGAAAATGCATTGAAAATTGGATCTCCAGGATTCAAACCACCAGGCGAAGCCGCGGAGGACATTTTGCCGATTTAATTTTTAGAACATAATGTGCTCACATATGCTTTAAAATAATAGTATATTATGATATAAGTGTATAAGAGGGCCTTTAAAGCACGCGCGACCTGTTTCAAAACACGACGCGCAGCGGAGTGTTTTGTAAGTCGCAAGGGCTTTAAAGGCCTCTTATACACGTATATCATACGTTATTTTTTATTACGAATGCATCATAATCTCAAAACTGTTTTAAATATGAAAATTAAGGGATATATTGACGAATATATTAATCTGTCACATTTGACATGATCAAATGTTTCTATAGCAACCTTTAAAAAAGTAGGCGCATCATAAACATCATTTTAAGCACGCTGTAGCGTGCGATAATCGTTGATTATGATGCATGCGTAATAAAAAAATAAATACATCTCACTTTCACTTACACAATTTGTTTTATTACATTTCGAAGATCGAGCGTTCCTATTGGAAAACCCTTTAGTAGGAGTAGGGAAGGATGGCAAGCAGTGTTGCCGCTGGCATGAAATGAAATTATGTGATGGCTAAGCCAAAATTATCAGGTTTTGATGTAGATTATGTTAAAACTTGAAGATGGCGGGACCAGCAAAATATATCTTCTGATTCGCCATGAGGTTCGCTATTTTGGAACCATCCGCCGAGTCCTCCCGCCTAACCTTGCGCGCGCATCACAATGTTTACATCATTACATCTGTATTTTTTTCACTTCATGCAAAAAACAGGTCTTCTTGCCCTTGGATTCGAAGCCGGACCGCCGTGTCACAAACACATCATCTAACCACTGCACCACGAAACCCGCTGGAAGCGATTCCTTGAACCATAAAGACATCTATTAATCAGAAATGTATTTATGATCCGCTCACGCTCACAAGCACACAAGCCCAGTACTCGGATACTTCCAAAAAAAAGGTTTACGATTCGCCGTTTAATAAAAGTTTAAAAGAGATGGCGCCGAAAACAAGGCGATCTTACAGTAGCTTTGGTATCTTACATTGGCTTAAAGGCACTGTAGCCTGCAGCAATACCTCCTAAGGTATTGACTGTTTTTGACGATCTTAAAGTCACTGAATAGGTAAAGGTTAATCTTTTAAGGCGCGTGTCCACCAAAAAATCATTGCGAGCAAACGTTTGCAGTTCGATTATTGACAATCGTCTCCACCAGCCAATTATTCGCAAATAATTGTAGATACCCAAAAAGGCAAAGTGCACACACAAACAACAAATCCCTTTGATGTACCGATACCGCTGGGAACACTCCCAAATGATTACAAACGTTTGCTAATGCGCGCGATAAACATCTCCAAAACAATCGCAAACGTTTTGCGCGCTTGGTGGATACTCACCTTTAGATGTTTCCCACTCGAATCGGTGGTTACAGTGGCTCTATCTTGTATAGAACTACTGTATCGGTGATTTTCTGCTGCCTCCCTCTATTCTCAAGTAATAAAAGCTAGGCATACAGTTAGGGAATATTTATACGAGATGGGGCCATTTAAATACTTTAAATCTTACAAAGCCTTTTTGTATAAAGCCACTGTATTAAATATTAAATTATATTATTGGCAAAATAAATTGTCTGTTAAAATTGATAACTGCCAGACTGCTGGCAAAATTATGTTAAAATCTGATAATCGGCAACACTACTAGCAAGTGGCAAGGAGTACATCCCACTGTTAGAAAAAATGTTAGGTTGCTAACCATTCTGGCTCATCTGGTGATGAGCCAGAATGGTTAGCGGAACTCATATAGAGTGCAAAAATTCCGCTTCAGTATTGTGAATTAAACTGTTGTGCTTTTTGCATAGTACGTAGTAATTCAGTATTTAATAGAATACCTTAACGTCAAATGCTGCTGACGTCTATTTGACGTGACAAGACCAATAACAACCATTTGAAATCAAACGCACTAGGTTAATAATAAATTATATTAAAAAAAAAAATGAATCATGCATTATATTTAGCGGACTTAAGGTAATCCCGTAACACGTCCAGCGCTGGTGATTCCTCTCCATAATCCTAAAAACAGAAAAAAAAGTAATTACTTAAAAGACAAATTCACAATTGTTATCATCACAAAAACTTTCTTAATATCAGAAGGCAAGTTATCAACCACGGTTGGTTTGGGTTCAGTCTGAAGAGGGAGCCTGCCTTAGAGATCATCACTTGGTATAGCCACAGCAAAACAGAGAATGACATAAAAGAGCTAACAAGATACCTATATAGAAGAGAGAAGCAAGGCCAATGAATCAGCAATTAATTAGTAAATATGTCTTCAGTAATAAACATTGCCGATCAGGCCTCTGCACAAATAAATATTTGGTATAAAAATCCACTACTTTCCTTGCTCAATCAAAGAAAATAAAAACTTTTTTTGCTATTATACTACTCAAATCTTAAATGATTAAACTTGCAAAGCTTGTTTATCAGACATTCTTTGTTTAACTTATCAATGCTTTCGAGCTTCAATATTCCAGTCACATAATATCAAAGCAAAAACTATAAATCTTTTGCCATATAAATATCATTAAATCTGAAATGTCAAAAATATAGGCGTAATATCAATTTTCAGTAACGTTTTATAAAATTAAAAATATTTTCTAATATGAAGCCTTCATATTAAAAATTAAACAATTACTCATAAAAGGCACTATCTTAACGCTTGAATTTATGATTTGTAGCAAAAACTCTCCGCTCAATATTTGAAGTTCTATTGTTAATGCTGCAAGAAAATCAAAACCTTTCTTCTCTTCAAAATACTTAAGAATCAACAGGTAGTCATTTCATTATGAGACATTGCAAAACTTAAGAACAGAAAAATATTTAAGTAAAAACTTACCCTAATTACAACACAAGAACTGCCAACAACTTTTCGAGCCTTTCCGGTGTTGTCAATTTTACAGAGTCCAGACCATTCACCGAGCTTCTTATTGTTATCAACTTTGATGAGGTCAATTTGATGTTCAGCACACAAGGCCTGTACTAATTGTTTGTACCTGGCATATAAAAATAAAAAAACTTGTCAATTTTTATTATTGAAAATTGCCAAATCTACAGTGGTAAACATACAAAAATCAGAAGGCAAATCATCAACCACGGTTGGTTTGGGTTCAGTCTGAAGAGGGAGCCTGCCTTTGAAATCATCATTATTTTGCTGTTTTTATAAGTGAAATGAAGTATTGATCTACATGATTTTTTATTGAAATATTTCAATGTACGATCAAAATATTCATGCAAAATATTTATTTATTTATGGAACAGGGATAACCTCATGTACAGAGTTACAAAGGTTAGATACAAAAGTTAATCTAAACTAGAACAATAATGAAAAATAATTACATCAATTTAAACAGTTAAGCTACAACTTTAATAGAAAAATCTTACCTAGGTTCATCACAGTTTTCCGCCAAAACACACAATACAGCTTGCCTCTTGTCAAGAACTTTGGCAGCTTCATGGATTCCATGTACAACTCCATCGTGGATCAAGGCAGTTTTCAGTACTTCTTGTAAGGCCTGATTGACGTCCATAGGGCCACCACTAACGGGCACGACTGGCGCGGGCGCTTCATCTCTAAAAACATCCTCGAGTCAACACGTGTTTACATCGGGGGCCCCTAATTGAACTATTTTCCATGCCTGATTTGCACTCAATATTTATCTGGGCGCAACTATATTGTTTAGGTCATATCAAAGCTGTTAAAATACATATTAATATCTGTTATTCGTAAATATTGAGCACAAGCAAGTAAACATGAAAAATACCACCGGGGCCCACATGTAAACCAATCAACCCTCAATTTCTAGATAGAAGCGAATCTGATAGCGCTTTTCTCTACTTTGGAACACATTTATATAACTTTCCATTTTATAAATAAACGGTAAGGTATCGAGGATAGGTACTCACACTTCAGCGTCAGACATTTTCAATAGTCCCTAAAAAATAACGAAAAATATATATTAAAACTGATGCACTGTGCTTTAAGGAACGTTGTTATGAACAATAATTCACTTAATCATATTTGATTTTTTAGAAAAACTGAGATTTATGAAAAAATTTACCTTTTGCTGTCAGGTTAATGCACTACCAGCGAGATGTTAGAAAAGAAAGAAAGAGAAACCAGAGACAAGCAGTGTTGCCAGGTCCCACAGAAATATTGCATGAGAAATATTTCGAGAAAGCATGAGATTGAAAAAAAAAGCATGAGATGGCGCGATAGTCGCTGTAACTTCAAGAATGACAACATTGTAGATTTTGGTACAAGCTTTGAATCTATTGGAAAAGCAATTTAGAAAGGAATTGCTAAATTTAGCACATTAATAAGATGAAATTATTACAACACAGTTAAAATAGTATTTAAAAAAACGTATTCAAAGACTAAAAGGAACAAAAACATAAAAGTACTTAAAAAGTTAACCATCTGTAAGTAAAATCCTTGTAAAATAAATAAAAAAAATGTTAATCAGAGTCTGAATCATATATATGTTGGTTAAGGTTACTGATCATTTATTTTGATATGGGGAAATTTGAACATACAGAATTATTTTTATTTACCAGACCTTTTGTATGGAGTATTGCTGCGACGGTAGAAGTTTTTAATCTATTTCTTTGCTTAGTTTTATTTATATTTACAGCAGAAAATATTCTTTCCACATTTGCACTTGAAACTGGCAAAGTAAGTAAATTAAAAACAAATTTTGTTAAGTTTGGAAAACGTGGTCGACTTCCAAAATTCACATATGTCATGATAAGCGGTCATAAAATCGATTTCAAAATTTCTTAGTGCCCACCATTCATTGTCAATTGTTTGTATATCAACATCAAGTAAATTTGGAAATAATTTAGAAACATCACCAATAGATCTGATTTTTCGTGATTTAACGGTTTCTGGATCCATAAATTCCATCTTTTCAAAAACAGAATCTTCACGGGGAAATCTTGTGCTAATTTGCTGAATACTTTCAATATAAAAATTCAAACAATTTAGTTTAACTCTCCCTAGTCTATTTTTTCCAAATTGCTTGAATTTATTTCTGCTGAGAAATAAATATCTGCCAGTTGTAAAAAATTTCTGGGATTTTTAAAGTCCAAATTATCTATACTTGTAGAACTAATGATCTCGTCTTTTATATAAAAGTCTAAAATTGTTTTCAGAGCTTTTGATATTTCTTTATAAAGCATGTGAGTTTTTGGGCTTTCACTAGGCTAGAACTAGGCCCGGGAAGGTTTTGATCAGATTCACTAATACTACTAGTATCACTATCACTTAGCACCATAATGTATAATTTATTTCTCTGTTAACAGTATTAAACAAGTAAAACCAATTGTATCCAGTACGTACTTAGCAATCCAATGTTGATGTCGATTATCACTTTCGGGGATTTCCAGATAAGGACGGGGAATAACCGCGCATTTGCACATAACTCTCAGTCAGACGGTGCGATGTTGCAATTTACGATTATTAAACACAATCGAATGATGCCACAGTTGTAAATTTTTGGCAACACCTTTCTTGTGGCGTTAGCCGAATTCCTTTATACTTTGTTATGTACAGTTTATCGTGAATCTCCAAGTAATTTTTAAGAATAATTTATTTTTACCACCATAAGCTAAAAAGCATGAGATTTTGCGACGAAATAATGATAACATGAGATCTTTTTCAAAAACATGAGATCTCATGCAAAAGCATGAGACCTGGCATCACTGGAGACAAGCAAGGAAAAATGTATAAGGAGAAACGTCAAACGTCAGATCAAATGTCAGACATCGCTCAGTGGCAGTGTTGCCACCGTAATTTTTAAAAATTCACTAGACGAGAGTAATTTTTGTACTAGTGTAGCACGAGATCTTGGAGGTCGTGTGGCACCGATGTTGTTATCAAAAGAAAAAAAATCCGACAGAGGATTAGCAGTTGGTTTTTTGAAAATGGCAGAAAAAGATCTTTTTATTTTAAATTCCCTTTTATCTTCAAGTAATGATAATGACGAAGCGTTTTGAACTCAAGGTCAAATCGTCAAATGATGGCAATAAACAAGTGCAATATTTTTTGTGCACTGGGCGAGTTTCAGTGCCACACTAGTACTACACTTTTTTTACGAGGGTCTCGCGACAACTTTGCCGTTGGCTGCCATCAATGTCGAATGTTACAAAGCTACAATGACGGGGGATTCTTTGTGAATGTATTCGCGGAAACACATGCAAGCTGCTGTATATTTCGTGAAAAGTGCATCCAAATTACGGGCACGTATTACAATAACTAATCGCTGCTAGAACAAACCTAAAATGTCTTCGTGATGCAATTTAGTTTCTGTCAAGAGCTCTCGTGGTGTAGAGGTTTTGATAGCTGGGTCTCACCTGGACGGTCCGGGTTCAAACCCCGTTGCTTTTTTTTTAAGATTATATTTCTAAACAGTTTTTTTCTTGATTTTGGGTATGTCTTGGGTTAGTTTGAGTTATCACCTGGTTAGTTTCCTTTTCTTGAGGCCCCGTAGCGAGCGAAGCGATCGGAGGGCCATGCGGATCGACCAATAGGAGAGGCCGATTTTTATATAGTGCAGTATTTGTGTAAAGGATCTTATAATGCTCAAGAAGACATCAAATGCAATGCATTTAAAGATCCTTTACAGGCGTAGCCGACTATATCAAAATCGGCCTCTCCTATTGGTCGATTCATCTCGTATTACGATATGTCTCCGTGATGCAATCAATTCCTCGCAAGAGCTCTTGTGGTGTAGAGGTTTAGATCGTTGGGTCTCACCTAGAAAACACGTGTTCGAACCCCGTTGCTTTTTTTATTGTTTTTTGAAAGACTATGTTTCTAACAGCTTTTTTTCTTGATTTTGGGTATGTCTTGGGCTAGATTGGGTTAGCACCTGGCTGGTTTCCTTTTCTTGAGCCACCGTAGCGAGCGAAGCGAGCGGAGGGCCATGCGGATCGACCAATAGGAGAGGCCGATTTTGATATAGTCGGCTACGCCTGTAAAGGATCTTAAAACGGAAATGCAATCGCTCGAGTCAACGCCACCTACACTAGATGGCACTGGAGACGCCTTTACCTTGTTGGCAGCCAACGGCAAAGCTGTCGCGAGACACTCATATCTTTTTTTATCAATGGTATTCGCTATTACTGAACTTTGCTAAACAGTAAACTCTAATCTATAAAATTTACTGTTTAGCAAAGTTCAGTGATAGCGAATACCATTGGTAAAAAAAAATGAGTGTCTCGCGACAGCTTCAGGGACCGGATAGTTTTACCAAAGAGGATTTGGACGTCCAGCCGGGGGTCTGAGCCCGTGCAAGCATTAGATTTTAATGGAGTACATACTCGACATACTGGAGGTTCTAAAAAAAGTATCTCTATTCACCAAGGAATAACCAATGTAGAAGGGTCGCTCTACCTCTTGCTAAGCCTGGATAGGAGTCTTTTCTGGCTTAATTTTCTCAAGAAAAAGGCCAATAGAAAGTTTACTACTACTACTACTAACCTCTAAAGACACTGCACCTCAGGCACTTGTACCTTTGTCGTTTACTACCAAACTCCCCTCTAAAACCCGCAATATATTTATATTAATATTAAAATGCCCTACAATTTTCGCGCTCAAATTTAAATGACATTATGAAATTTTTAAGAGTGGCTAAATCTAACGCAAATGTTAACACTGTTGCCAAATTGCTATGCCAATTTCGGGCTTTACAATGGCCCTCCGCTCGCTTCGCCCGCTAAAGAGACTAGCGTCTTCAGGCAGCGGTCGGTTTTGAACTTTGCTAGTGATCTTCGGTGACATTTACCGCATCTCGGCAATAATTAAGCTATTTCGCATAGCCCTTTGCTCGCTTTGCTCGCTCCGGAGCGCAACCAGACAAAATTAACCCAATCTATCCCAAAATCGAGAAAAAAATTTTTTTTCGAACATAACAAGAATTGAAAACATAGCTCGGCACTGACGGAGATCGAACCAGCAACCTTCGCATCACAAACACACGATCTAACCACTGAGCTACCACACCAGCTGGATGGAAAGCATGGCCAAAATGAAGAAAAATTTTTTTTCACATAACTGTAAAAGAAATAAAAAAAAGTCTTGCTACTGGAATCGAGCCCGGGCCCAAGGTGTCCGCTCAGAATCTGCCAACTACACTAAAAGACTTACTGACAGCAATTCGTTTAGAATTCGACTTTAAACAGCCACGGTCACAAAATATAAATCAGCTGGAATAAATTAGCGGCTAGTTCCATTCCGTTTACTATTGGTCGAAACCATTGGGCGGAAGTTAGAACGTGTATTTACTATTTTAGAATGACTAATAAGTAGATTGCTTTAATAGTAGCTAAACCCCACGCAAAACAAATGATCTTGAGTGGGCCCGAACAAATTTCGTTATTTTACGATTGTCTATACGGTCTCGCGAAATGCTTCCAGGTGGCTTTGTGGTTTAGAGGTACAATTCTGGGTTTCCCATATGGCATCCCGCTTTCTATTCCCATCGGAGGCAAGACTTTTGGTTCTTAAGGTTTAATTTGTTTCTTTTCTTAAATTTGTGTTAGTTTTGATTAGTCTTCTTGCGTAAAGTGAAATATTAGACATTCTAAAACAGTATACAAAGGCTCTAAGCCTCGCCCAATAGTAAACGAAATGCATCTTAGGAATCATTCGACATCCTCTCCTAGGAGGGAGCGCAATCTTGCCAATTATTGGCAACGTTGGCCAAACGCATGATGCATGTATCATAGGCCAACACACACAACCTAATTATTCATTCTTACGGATAATTCTTATGCAAAAGTTGTATGGCGTTCGATATATCGGCTGTGATTGGTCGAAACCCTTATGCTTTTATGCTACGGTGTTATCCGAAGTGTCTGTGATGGCTCTAATGATGTGGTATGGGAAACGTCCACTGAAGAACTGGGCGGTTGGTTACAAAAAAAGTTCTGTGGCAAATCGGCACAGATCACATTAGGTTGGGAGAAGTAACTGCGGTGAGGAGAGGAGAGGACAGTTTCCAAGATGTATTCTGTTCACTATTGGGCGCGACTTGAGCTTTTGTTCGCTATTTTAGAATGTCTAATATTTCACTTCACGCATGGCTCTCTGCTCGCTTCGCTCGCTATGGGCACAGTTTATACCGTAACTGAATCAATTATACAACTTTGAGAGGGCACCTTTGATGTTACTAAAGCCAAATTGTATGTCCCCATTCTTCTCATATTTCCCGCATGCTCATTATTAGTTGGATGATCCAACTAATAGTTGGATCCGTCAGAATTATACAGCCAGCTGGGCCATCGACATTGAAAGGAGGCATACATATATGCCGAACTGATGTTTTATTTACAAAGGAAGCGTTCGCTCAATGAGCGCAGAAACTAGATAAGAGCTCCGAGCTCTCCTATTGATTGAAGCGCTTGGCTTCAAAACACATGGAGAGTTGTTTAACTGATTCGGTTACGGTATAAACTGTGCTTTGGCTATGGGGGCGCAACCAACAAAAACTGACCAACATAAATTTATGGTGTTTGCCAACAATGTAATGCGCGCAATTCTGACCGTGGAACCAGGGTCTCGGAAGCGTCTACTGTGTGGGCCTAGGCTTTTAATTTTTTCTTATGTGGCGCTAAGCCAGACAAACTTTTTTTATGTGGCGCTAAGCTAGGCAAACAGTGACACGTTCATAGACGCTATGTATGTTTGCAAACTTAAGAATAGAAAAATATGGTTAAGTTAATCTGTTAATCATTGGAAGTCGTAAACTAAATATAACAAATTAAATATACCTCCGTACTGAAAAAAACCTAGGACTTATAACCATTGTTTTTATAAACAATGACCTATCTCTGCCTTACTATTCGCGTCTACTTACTGCAATTTTGAGCCTTCACGCATGCGTACGTGCTATTTCATATATATTTTCAGTTCCTTTTTCTTGATTTTGGGCATTGCCATGGGTTAGTTTTTATTTGGTTGTGCCCCGGAGCGAGCGGAGGAACATGCGTGAAGTGAAATTAGAACAACACTGGGCTGCTGCCAAATGCGCAGGTCTGAAGGTCGTAAATTTGCGGTAGGTAGATACGAGTTGCCTTACCAGAGTATAAATAATATCGAGTAGTCACTCAGCAAAATCGTTTTGATGTTTTTGCGTCATCAGGGCCATGCATGAAGTGAAAATGAAATGTAAAACAACTCTGAAGCCCTGTAATCCGTTCACGTCTTGTGAGCGACAGAGCCTATTTACACGAACGTACGAACGATGTCGATTTACCGCCTTATTATTTATTTATTTATAATGAATTGCCTTAAGATACTTGATGTGTGACCTAAAACTACAACAAACTTAACAATATATACATATTTACAAACAAATACCTATATACTACCGACATGGTACCTAACAAGCGTCCATCTAAACCTAACTTAACTAAATAAATGACATGATATTTCATCACCTCATGGATCACCTTGTGGATCTATCCTGAATGGTATTTCCTCTATGGTCATCCTTGCTATGTTCCTGGTTATTTCCTGCGTCCTCATTGTGTACCTGAAGCAGCGTTGCCGCTTTAGTACATTTGTACTAAATTTAGTACATTTTTTACGTGTAAGTACAATAGTACATTTTACAGGGATATTGGTCAAATTTAGTACATTTCACACGAGCGCTCAAAATTGAATTTCTTTCACGCAGCAGGAGCAGCAGGACCATCTAGTATAGATAACCGCCGAAAGTCACGCTAACCTTGTTTGAATGAAGAAGCAATAGGAATCTTTACAGGAACCTTTAATTTTAAATTCTTCTGCATCCGTCACACGGATCGCTGGTAATTCCCTACCGGCCGCCAGAAATCACAAGCCTCTAGCAATAGAGGCAAATTTTCGCTGTGATACCGTACATGCGCAATGGTGAAACAAAAATAATAGGTATTATTATGGCTCTGCATGACCCTCCCCTTGCTACGTGCGGGGGCGCAATCAACAAGAACTAACCAAAACTAACCCAAGACTAACCCAAAATTAAGGAAAAAAATAAATCAATGAAAAACAAAAAAAAATGTAAACAAAACATCTCTCCCGACCGACGGGAACCGAACCCGCAGCGCAGAAATGACAGACATACACTCTGTTAGACGCTTTTCAGAAAACCCCGTGCGTCTGCTCTAAACATATTTTATTTTCAGTTAGCTTAGCTGTTGCTGTTAGTTAGCAGTTGGCATTTATTTATAATGCCTTGTGTTTCAGATGTTTATTTTAAGTTAAGAATTTTGTTTTGTTTAACGTGTTTCTTGTTTTTGGTTTTAAAAATATATGTACTTGTAATTATAAAGAACCTGTAAGTTTCATTTATATACAATTAATTAACATAGAAAACACACTTTGCCAACGAAAGCGAGCTTACAGCTTTTAATTGGCGATAAAAAACCAAAGGGTCTAAACATAAGGGGTCAAATTTTCGATGCGATATCGTGCATGCGGAATATGACCGAAATATCGGAACGCCTGTCATTTCTGCGCTGCGGGTTCGATCCCCGTCGGTCGCGACAGATGTTTTGTTTACCTTTTCTTAAATTATGTTTGTTTTTTATTAATTTACTTTTTTTTTAAATTTTGGGATAGCATTAAGTTAGTTTTGGTTAGTTCTTGATGATTGCGCCCCCGTAGCGAGCGAAGGGCCATGCAAAGCCATAATAATGAGTATTATTCCTGTTTCGCCATTGCGCATGCACGGTATCGCATCGAAAATTTGTCCCCTATGGCTAGACGCTTGTTAAAAAACTGTTTAGTACAATTTAGTACATTTTCGGGATATTTGTAAGTACATTGGTAAAATCGTCTGCTCGCTACGGGGGCCCAAGAAAAGGAAACTAACCAGGTGCTAACCCAATCTAACCCAAGACATACCCAAAATCAAGAAAAAAATCTGTTTAGAAACATAATCTTTAAAAAAATAATAAAAAAAAGCAACGGGGTTCGAACCCACGTTTTCCAGGTGAGAACCAACGATCTAAACCTTTACACCACAAGAGCTCTCGATAGAAATCGATTGCATCATGCAGACATCTCGTAATACGGGATGGATCGACCAATAGGAGACGTCGATTTTTACATAGTGCACTATTTGTGTAAAGGATCTTTAAATGCCGCTGAGATGATCTTCAGGTTGTTTGTTGTTATCGCTACTGTATCTATACTGATCGTGTCTGTTGCATGTGCTTCGAATTGGATGCTCCTCTTCACGTATAGGGCTACTAATCCATAAGGTTCCTGGTTTGGTCGATTCTTGAAGATCATCTCGTATCCTACGATGCCTGGCGGGTGATCTTTGGTCTTGGTTTTATTGACACTCACTATATCTGGCGTGGTCCTGGCGATGAGTTTTCTAAGCTTGCCCCTTATTCCGTTGATGTGCAGAACGAATCTGTAGTCCTTTATGATGCTCTATAAGACATCAGCACTTGCATGGTTTCATATTCGTTCTTGGCGGCTGATAGTTGTGCTCTCAACGTCCTTATCTTCATGATGAGGTCCTTTAAATTGAAAAGCCGGTTGAACTCTTCAATCTCAAGAGAAGGGAGCGGTCTCTGAGAGCTCCCGCGGAATGTTCCCTCATTTAAGCTCCCCAATAGAAATACGCCCTATTCTTGAAACACCGAACGCACCGGTGAATGTCAGGGAGGGAGCATCATCGGGGAACAGCGTTGTTTGTTGACGGACACGGACTTAACACACACATAACCTCATTTTTTGTTTAGTTTGATCAAATTTAAATTTAGTTTGTTTTTTTTGGAAAGTACAATGTTTCTTACAGAAAATATGGAATTTAAATCCAGACAATTGAGTTCTGAACAAAAAGAAGCAGAGGCAGAGTTTCTTGTGAGTTGAGCTAAAAAAAGGGATGACCATGTCAATTATGTCAGGACAAGAGCTCCTTATCCACCCTGAATAATTGCACAAATTTTCTATTAGATAATTGAAATGCATTTGTTTGAGGCTTAGATTAGGAATTTCCTTGTCTAAGGTTTGAGGCAAAACATATCTCCCAATACCCAATTCTGCCATCGCTTCCTCAGCATCCTCATTAATGATGGCATTTCACAGCATTGCATTTCAATTTAATTAAATTAAAAAGTTTGACCTCACTTTACTTAAAACTAAAAACAAACAAACAGAATCAGAACAACACAATTTTAGGTTAGGATTCCTTTTTCCCTGATGCCTGTTTGCACGGCCTTGCTTAAAACCGTGGCTTTAGTAAGTCCCCCTCAACTTTAAGGTCCACCTTAGATTAATTTTGCTCGCGCGATCAAGGCTTACTTAACGAAATCTTAGCGAAACGTTAGTGTCACAGTGAAGCTTATATTACATATTACTTACAGGATCGTAGAGGTATTGAATTTTATCTCCTATTAACTCCAAAATATTAAGACCTTTTTGTTTACTTAGACGAACCCTTTTGAAAAACGTTACGTTATTAAAAGAATAATAATACCCTAATCGTTGGTTGGTAAACTCTTCTGGGAATACCAAAGACTATTAACATTATTTCATCCAATTCGTCGTCTTCATCGATTGGAAAGTTTACAAGGTCCGTAGTGGTAACTGATGTTTCAAGAGAAATGCTTAATTGTTTAAAAAAAAACATAAGGGATAGAAATGAGATAAAAGGCTTAAACCCGACCACTTCCAAGGCTTAATTTTACATGATTTTTAAGTGAAGCATTACACTTAAGAGAGATGGTGCAACAAAAATAAACCAGATAAGGTGTATCTTAAATTAATCTTGGGTTAAGAGAATGCGAATGGCCATGAATCTCTAGTAAGAGAACTTCAAGTTCTCTTGGGAGTAGTTCCCGTTCCCTCCTCTAAATTTTTTTTTCAAGAATAGGGTATTCTATATTTTTAAGAGAACCACGCCCACTTCTCTCAAATTCTACTCCCTGGAAATTCAAGAATAGGGGTCCGGTTGGCTACACTGCAACTTGGTTATGGCCATAGTTAAATATGGTTATGGCCATGATTCAAAGAATTTCTTTGTATTCCGTCCACCGACCTCCATTATATGGATAAGCACAAGCCGTCTGTGTGCGTCGAAAAATCGTACCAATCATGGGGGAAAAAATGGGTTCTGCGTCGGACAGAACTGAATATAGGATAGTTTTACTCATGCGCACAAACACCTAGAAGCGACAGAACGAAATCAGCTGATAAAGCTTTTATAGTTCGGTAATCAATAATATTAATATTATCAAATTTCTCTGACCTTGCTTGTTGCTTGCACTCGAAAATAATTCATTTTTCAGTGTTTGGCGTTTTGGGTTTCGAGTTTCGCCGTTTTGTTTCGTTCAATTATTGAATTAGTTTATGTTATCGTTTTTGTTGAAAATAACTAATTTACTTTTAGACATCTAGTTTAGTTTATTATTATAATAGTTCGTTAAGTTGGTGTAGATAGTATATTGTGCAACAAGTGCTGAAAATAAGACAGTTTGGTGACACGAGCCGTAGGCGAGTGTCATAAAGTCTCATGAGTGTGAAAAGTCTTTTCAGCACTATTTTTATACGACTGCTACATAGGGGGTGCCCCACTGGGAGTGTGGTATAGAAAATGACATGTTATATGGGAAACTTTTTTATTATTGATTTATCAGAAAATGTTATTCCTAATGAAAGAAGCTAGGTGAGTAAGAGATTCTCGCTATACTATAACTAGGGGCACAATCCTAAAATGGTGCCATCGGTGTGGCGTCCCTATTTTCCAAACATTTTGAAAAAGGCGCTCCGGGGGCAAAACCTTAAAATGAGGCCCCAGGGGTGAAACCCTAGAATGGGGGAGTCCAATTTTTTACACATTTAGGAATGGGGCCTCCGGGGGCGAAGCCCTCAAATTGAGCCACAAGCCTTAAAAGGGAGCCCCTGGTATGAGAGTCCCATTTTCTATAGTTTTGCAAAAAAGGCCTCCTGGGGGGTGAAGTCCTAAAAATGAGCCCCGTTTTTTTAGAGATCTGGGAATGAGACCTCTGAAGGCGAAGCTCTAAAACGGGGACGAAGCCCTTTAATCTAAATACCCGAATAAGCGTGTATACTTTGCACACGCCGTGTGCAAAGTATATTTGTCACACGATGTTTGAAATGTCCAGTTTTCGAAAGCAGTTGTTAGTGCGTTTTTGTCTATTTTCAGGGCAGTCGTAGAAAAAAGACCTTACAAGACAATAGCGCCAACTGCCAAGGTCAAAGAAAATACTCAACGGTGTTTGGTTTGGTGTTGCCAAAATAAGGGATAAGGGATACCAGGGATATCTTATTTTAAGTAAGTATAATTTTCTTTTAAGGATAACTGCAGCATAACATACAAAATATGGGAATAATATCTCTATAGAAGGGGTTTATTTACTGACCTTTAGCATAAATCACGATGCATAAATAGGTCAGTGAATTTTTCAGTTTCATCATTTTGTATTAAAAGAGTCTTCTTATAGGTAGGATGGATTTTAATTTACTTTGTTGAGCTTTGATGCTCTAAATAGTGTTTTTTAGATCCTTAAATGGGTAATTGTTCCCCATACTTGTTTCTGTTATTTTAAACATTCATTTACATACTACTTATAGGGGTTCAATAATATAGAAATGATCCGTGGGGGGAGCTCTAATTTTTTTTCCAATATTGTAAGCGGAATGCGTTACGACTTTGCGCTCTAAATACACAAATAACTGTTACAAATTCTTAAAATCCGGATCTGTCGCTTATTCACGGCCGTGCGCTGATGAAGCACGTGGAATCGATCGATAACCTGCTAATTGAAACTGCGCAGTCTCAGAACTAGCTTATTTTGTTTACATCTGAAGGCACATGAATCGGTATGATTTAGTTCGCTTCGTGCTTATCCATATAATGGAGGTCGGTGATCCCGTCGGTTTCAGTTTTTTTTTTTTTAATTAAACAGTTTGTTTGGTTTTTCTTAGTTAGTTTCCTTTTCTTGGGCCCCGGAGCGAGCGGAGGGCCATATACCTGCCAATTGCAGGTCTTTAAACAACATGCATTCAGAAGTGCACTAGTATCTGAAATATCCCTTCCCGGGCCATATCAAGAGTTGCGCGCGCATCACATTGTTGACAAACACAATTATAGTCCAGGAAATTGCTTGCAAGTGGTCTAATAGTTCAGTGGAGTGGTAGGGGTAAGATTCCTAGTTTCGGATACCGCGCGGCGGCCCGGGTTCGATTCCCGTGGATGTTTTTTTATTTTTTTCAAAGTTGTGTTTGTTTCTTTTTTTAAATTTGGGTTAGTTTTGTTTGGTTGCGCCCCGGTGCGAGCGAAGCGAACGGAGGGCCATGCGTGAAGTGAAAATTACATGTTAACATAATATACAAAACTAAAAAATATGCCTTAAATTACTAGTAATTGTTTTCGAACCTACTTTGTAATTGGATTGTTCAACCTGTAACTTTGTACTTAAATTAAATAAATGGTTATTCCGTTTGTCATAAATTAATAATACTACAATATAATATATGTTACTTATTTTATTTTAAGCAACATTACTTTCGCAACATATGCTTCATGGTGATTACTAAAACTACTTCAACTCATAACTTATAATATAATTATAATATTTACATATATGAACATAAACTGAATTTTATGCATAGCACAAAATTTGAACTCTAGTCTGCCACCTTAAGATATTTTATTTTTTGGACGGTCCTTCTTCACCAACATCTGAAATAAAACAAGAACATTTCAAAAATAATACTCATAGATACACCAACATTCAGCAAATTATTATGTTGGGGTTTGGAACGTTCGGCAACATGCACTAAAACTGAGCTTTATCCACAATATATTCTGGTAAAAAATGTTAAAAATCACAATTTGCAAGACATTTGCCAATGTTAATAATGAAAACGTTAAATAGCAAAGCTCTGAGGAACACCAGATGTTAGGTACAGTAATGGGCATTGAACCACACTATTATTCTCAAGAACAGTAGAGAGAATAGGCCTAATTCACAGACACGCCTTGGACGAAAACCAAACTGCTGTTCACTCAAGCAGTAGTTTAAACTTGAAAACACGAGCCTTGGTCATTAAATACTCAAATAGTTTTGGTATAGAGCTAAGGTTGCTGATAGGTCTGTAGTTGGTGTCACCCTTTTGTGAATCACATAGCCCTCCTTCCAGAAACTACAACATATACCATTCAATGAAGTGTTAAATATTGTAGACAGGATGTGCCAACATGAAATCCTGGAGAAATGCAACCCAGTCCTGGGCTCCTAGTGCACTCAAACTATTCATCTCCTAGTAGATGTCAGATATTAAGATTTGGCAGTCATAAATATGGTGGAAGGTTGGGTTTGACAAGAGTCACTGAACAAATCTTTGCGACTGGACTTAACGAAGTTTCAAAAAACCTTAATGTTATTGTTGTGCCTTTTTCTTTTCAAATACCAAAGGCTTGAGTAGAGAACTATCTTGCAAACTTTCTGCCACACAGCGTCTTAACAGGAACAAAAGACAATTTTACAAAGAAGGAATCCAAACTAACACTTGTGCTCTGAATTTTAAATTATAAATTTTATATCTTGACTTTGTTTGTCTGTTTGTTTTTCAAATCCTAGTATAGTAATATTTCTCTTTCTTTAAAGTTTAGTTCTCTAAGGTTAAGTAACGATATTGACGACCCAATGTTTCTGTAACCATAATGGCAATAAAGATTTTGAATAAACTGATTGAACTTATTTACTCATTATATGAAAATATGATGGAATCTCGCTTGATGATGGTTATAATTTGAGTTTGTTTGACTGGAGCATGCATGCAATAAATGTGGGATATTGGACATGCAGAAGCAATTTCTTGGAAAAATAGATAAATTATATACACCTACACATGTATATTTTGGATTTTGAGTACCCATATACAATTCAAAATTGAATAGATTAGCTAAAAGTAATATACTTACCATGGAAAAAAATCCACATTAGATATTTTTAGAATTTATTATCTTTTATAGTGCCCATTAACACAAGCCTACACCTAATAAACCATAGGCAGTAGCAACTAAATACAAGTTAACAATGTTATATGAAAAGTGAAGATGAAGCAAATTGAGAATGAGTTAAATTTACAAAAAGCAAGTACAAAGCATGATTACCCTGTCTTCCACAAACTGTCAATACACAAAGTATTAGTAAACTAGAAAATATCTTGTGTCTCCAAATCCATAATTTGGAATTACATTTATATTTTAATTAATATTTCTCCAAAATTAATCTATGACAGTTCGTTTCCAAACACCAAAGCCTTTTATCCCACTTAGCACTAGATTATATTTGAGATAAAAATAAATATATTTCATAAAAAGTCCAAATGGGGTTGATATTACACTACTTACAAACTGTTTTTTAAAGCACTTTATCTCAAACATCAAACTAGAAAAAAGCTCCAAATATAATAAAAATTAATTATCCGTACTTTTTCCATCACAGGCAACAATCTTCACTTTGTCAATCTTCGTTATCTCTTGCACCTCCCTGAATTCAACATCGTTAAGCATAAAGGTCCACACATTGTCACAAAATCGGTATGTATTCAATTTCCCCGCCTTAAAAGTCAGCCTTGATTTAACTCTTGTGGCCAAGGTCTGGTTAATTGATTTGTCGAATTGAAGTAGCACCTTGCAAGCCAATTGAGGGGTTATTTGTCCATACTAAAATTTGTTAATAGAGGCACTTAATTTGGAAATAAATTACTGCTATCCTTATTACTAGGTTTGTAAATATTGCTTCGAGAAGATTTTAGTGTGTTCTGAAATAAATCGATATGCACTAAAATTTCGAATTTTCTTACCTGCAGAAGTTCGTCTAGGCTTTCTTGGAGCGTATGACCCAAAGTTGTATTCCTATATAGTTGATAAGACATCTTGCACTAGTTTTAAAACTTCTTAGCAGGTTTAAGAAATAAGTACCTTGACGAAGAAAATTCTATTTTTTTAATTAAAATCCTAGGGCCGAAGTTATGTGAAATGAAATCTGGAAAAGGTGAAATAAATTAAAGTTTAATTTTAATACTCTGTACTCTGTTAATAGTAAATAATCATCTAATGGCAATGCATAGAAATTATAGAGGGTCGACTGACAATGACAAAAACAAGACAAAACTGAAAACGAAAGTTAACAAAACACCAACATAATAACAATAAGGTAATGTCATTAAAATAGGCACTAGGAACATATCAAAAATAAGTAGACCCCGGTCACAGGCCTTCAGAGTTGCGCGCGCATTACATTGAAATCAAATCAAATAAGCTTTATTATCGAAAAAACACAGAGTTCTCATTGACAAAGCATAATCCCTAAAACTAATTAGTAAAGACAAAAATAAATGTAAACAATACAAAAATATAAAAAACAAGAGAACAAAAATACAAAACAAACAAAAAGTGAACAGTCGCAAAACACTCAGCTCAACTCTCACATAACCCAGCTAGAACACAAAAAGACAAGAACATTCAGACCTTACATTGTAGGTAATTGTAGACATTCAATTCACAATCAAACCTGAAATCAAACGAGAAGCAGTTCCAAAAACTCAACTACTTCCCGATCACAAAACATCGCTGTAAAATTCGTCCGTGCAATAAAAACTTTCTTTACCAAAATCTTCCCCGTAAATCGGTTAATTCGTCGTTCACCCCTTATACTTTTGTATTCCAGAGGGAAGCGATTGTACATCTTTATACCCTCGTATATACTTCAGTGTTTTGTAAGGGTACGCTTAGTAATGCACATACCTATTTGCACTGTTGTACCTTGTCACAGTGTGGAGTCATTACATCCCTTGTACTTTTTGCGGATCAACTCAACTGTCATGAGGATAAAAATGCAAGTTAACCTGATAATTCCCTCCCTAATAAACAGCGGTTTACAGTGATCTCCGGAACGAGCCCCGTATACACATCTAACCGCACGCTTCTGTAATACAAAAATAGACTGTATGAGATGCAGGCCAGCAGAGTCCCAAATTTGAATCCCATATCTCAAACGAGACTCTACCAAGGCAAAGTAAATTTTTCTTGACGTTTTTGCTTCAAGTTCACTGCGAATCGATCTAATAGCATAGCAAGCCGAGTCCAATTTTTTTCTCAACATACTATGGTATGGTATGGAGTCGCTCGGCAAGATTTGCCCTTCAACAAGTCGACCACAATTGATCTTTTGTGTATACCTTTCTATTTTACATGTAAATTCCTATCTCCTTTGAGACTCACAGAATATTTCGAGGGTTGAGCTTTTATAGATCTCCCGGTGCCACCAGGGCATTTTCGAGATGTCTCAACCTTTGGCGACTCAGTGCCTGACATTCGCAGAGCAAGTGCTCTGTAGTTTCAGCCATAGTTTGGCAGAATCTGCATTGTTCGTCGGTGGTTTTCCTCATGTTCTTGAGGTGGTACTTCCAAGGGCCATGTCCCATGTCCAGTGAGAAGATCTACAAACAGTTTTATTTCTTTTTGTAGCTTGAGAAGCTTTTTTGTTGTAGTTAGGCGAGTGAGAGATGAGTCTCTTGGCGAGTCTCTTGGTCTGTCTCTGCCCAGGTGCATTGGCCCAATGTGTCTCTTTCCCCTTTTTTCCCAATTTATTTGTTCATTCATTACTTGTCCTCTAGTGATGCGACAGAATGGTTCAGGCCCGCAAAAGGCAGTCTGCGTACCATTCCGTCGTCGACAGGCTCAAAGCGCTGCCGTTGCTTTTTTGATAGTTCTTTCCAGGTGTGTGTTCCAGGTTAGTTTCTAGTCTAGAACGATGCCAAGATACTTAACCTCTTTTGAAAGCTGTACTGTTGTCCCTCCCAATGTGGGTGATTTAAGGTTCAGCTTCCTTCTTTTTGTGAATGGGATCACTACGGTTTTGCTTGGGTTGATATTTAGTCTTTCCTGTGTACACCATGTGCTGATAAAGTTGAGTGCACTTTGCATACGTTCTGAGAGAACATTGTCATGCTTGCCTCTTATTATTATAACTAGGTCATCTGCGTAACCTTGAACTTCAATGTAACCCAATGCAAAGCTGGCTGTGAAGATTGATTGAATGTGTGGTAGTGTGCTCTATATCTTGTTGTAACAAGGCTGGAAAGATGCTATTTACTCCCGGGGACTTATAAGGTTTAAAGCTATGTATCGCCCATCTGATTGTGTTTTTTGTAAATATTTTGTTGGCTAGACCTTTTACCCTTTTTGTAGGCCGCTGAGCAGTTTCAATGGGCTCGTTTTCTTGTGCCTGCTCTTCTTTAGCAATGATTTTTTAGTGACCCGGGAAAGTGTTTCTAAAAGAATCCTTAGACTTTCTTCAGGTGTCTCAGCATAGGTGTCTTGGGCTCTATTCGTTAGTAGGCCGATTTCGTTTGAGTGCTCCTTGGATAGCACTTTTTGTAGACGAATAGAAGGTTCAAATTCATCTATCACTTCACAAAAGGATCTAAAAGTTCTTCTTTTGGAACTCCGAAGCTCTTAATTGTTATACTAGTTTGATACCCATACTAATATTGTCACGAGCAGCCTAGGGGGTAGCGCGTTTATTTAAAGAATAACTTCTCAGTGAAGAGCCTCGTCGCGATTAGTACAATGACGGGGTCTCAATGCTTCCTTTAATCTACCACTGGATGTTCTACTCGTGAGGACACGCCTTGTTTAGCGTGCCGGGGGGTAACTGAGGTAGACCGGGATCGCGTTACGTGGGGTAAGAAGAGATGATAAAGTAAGCACGTTTAGTTTATAACAATAACAATGTATTAACGATAAAACTTTAACAACAATTATTGGTCAGAAAAAATGAGATTCTATTATACCCGATTACTACGGTGCGCATGTTTTCTCGATTTGAGGTACTGTTTATAGGTCTTTGTTTATTGTCTTATAATTTATAGTTTTTCTTAAGGGTTGGGTTTTATTTAAGAGCACTAAGAGATTTCACTAAACTTTTTAACTGACTATTTAGACACTTGTCTTTCTCAACACGCTGACAAACTTCTTGTCAAGACTTTACTATGGAGGTTGTGCAACCCCTGGTCCTAGCAGTCGTCAAGTGACTAACCGGTACCAGGTTGGGTAGGAAAGGAATGGAACCTAAAGCAGTCGTATGACTAACTTTAGGAGCGGATAGAACCCAGGAGGCAGTCGTCAAGTGACTAACCTTGGAAGCTGGAGGTGAGACTAAAGTCTGCCAAACTGAGGGTTCGGTAGCGTATTTATACTAAACAAAGTGATGATCATTGCATGCTTAAGGTTGAAAGTCGCTCCCGTTGATTGCTCGCGTTGTTTATAGTTTGCCTTTAACGTTTATATAACAATCTCCAAGTTCAAGTTCAAACTTGCGACAGGGTGATATTTATTTAGTAGCTTATGCATTTTAGTAGATTACAATATGAGTATCAAACTTCAAGTTGGAGTCAATAAAACTCCCAAAAGTTAATCGCAGTCTTTATTTTCAATAGTTTTCCCATTCAGTGAGAGATTTGGAGTGGCTTCCCTAAATATAATAAGACTAGTTTTGTCTATGTTCAAAGTAAGCCTGCTTGCATCTTGCATCACACCACTCCTTTATTATTCCAATATCATTTTTTATGGTTTTACCCAAAGTAGCGTAATCCGTTCCTAGCCACAGTATTGTGGTATCATCAGCAAACAGTGTAAAGGATCCAGTAATGTTGATGGAAGCTAGGTCATTAATATAGATTCGAAACAACAGAGGGGCAAGCACCTATCCCTGGGGAACCCCATATTCAATGGTTTGCACCGACGACACATTGCCATGGCCACCAACCACCTGCTTCCTATTAGCCAGATATGACTCAAGCCAAGACAAAGCACGTCCCCTAAACCAACAACAAAACAGGCTTTTGCAGCAGTATCCACACAATCAAATGCCTTGGAAAAATCGATCGCAAAACATCGCCGTAGCCATCGCTCCCCCACTCAACCCCAAATAAAGCCTCTCTAGTAGATCGAAGACGGCATCACTAGTGCTCTTGCCCTGAACACCAAATTGGTTTTTATTTAGCAAATTATGATTTTACACAAAGATAACATTCTGATTTTAACAATTTTTTTCTATACGGGGTCATTAGAGTTTCCACCCTTAAAAAGAGGTCTCACCATGGTCGTCCCCCCAAATAATCAAGGAATATTCCCCTGTTAAAGGAAACATTCGTAATTCCAGCAAGCCCTTCAAGCGCAGTGTCCGGAAGATTCATATATGCCCTCAATAGAATTCCACCAATCCCTGCTGAATTTTTATTTTTCATTGATACACATATATTTTTTATTTCATCAACATTGTTGGGAAACCCCATATCTTTATATTCCTGCGACTTGCCTTCAAGTGGTCTCGTAGCTTACTGGTTAGATGTTGTGTTTCTGATACGGTGGCCCGGGTTCGATTCCCAGTTGATCTTGGTCATTCCTTGGGTTAGTTTAGTTTGGTTGCGCCCCGGAGGGAGCAGTGTATGCAACGTGTTGTCCAAAAATATGCCTACAGTACGTTCGATAACAGGAGAAGAGGATATGTTTATTCTATTCACATTGACTGCGTCTTGTACAACCGTCGGGGTGTAACTAACGGTTAGTACAATGTAAAACATCATACAACAAAATTGTACCATACCATGAGTGCAAATGATAAATTATAGTAAAAGGTGATTCCATAAATAATATATTTTAAGTTATCTTTGCGCTGGGGGTTATTTCCAATGAGGCATCTGAAGATATACAATGCGAAGAAGCGCGACTTGGAGGCGAGAGACGGCAGGGATTTAAGTTATGGCCTGCGATGATTCTGAAAGAAACTGGTTATGTACGCATAACAGGCAAGTTTTGATTTTATATAAAGAACAATCTTTCATGTAAATAAACCTTGCACTATATGCGAAAAGCTGAGCTTTATTTTGTAAAAATTAGATTATTTGCATCATATCAGTCACTTCTTTCGCTTTTAATTCTGACATTTCGATTGGGCGAGTTAAAAAAAACAATGACGCTAATTAGCAATCGCTTACTAATCTTTATGTATTCCTATTGACAGTAGAATTCGCTTGATTACCGTGATCTGGCAAAAAAATTTAAAAGCGAAAATTCGGAACGTACCCTACATATAGAGCCGGCAACCGAACAACTGTTAATTTCCCTAGCTTAGAATTCTGGCATTCTGGAGCGCCCTCGCACATGCGTTGTTTTGTTATGACGTAAAACATATGGCCGAACATCGACTAAAATTTTAGAAAGCAAAATGTAGAGAATATTTACGAAAACCATGGCTGAGGATAAAGTATTCGTGTCGTTCAACTGCCAGAGATGTTCGCAGAGTTTGAAGCTAGACGATTCGCTGACTTCCTTTAGTGAACATATTTCCGCAGAGCTGAATTGTGAGTAGAAATTGAGCAGGTCTTTGTTTAGATCTTTTCAATATATTTTTTTAGAATTATTTGTACGTTGCACTTGCGATTTCTGCTTTATACTTTTATAGAAAAATGTTATACCTATTATCTTAAAATGGGGAATGGTTTTGAAATTACCGTTAATAAACTTGGAGCAGGGAAGATTTTAATTTTGAACAGGGTGGAGAATGAGTCACCTACACATCTAGGCTTCCCTAGGGGCAAAAAATTTTAAAATTAAGCTTTTGTGCATCATAGAGTTGGGAAAGTGCTTAAAGTGTAAAACCCTGTGTAATATATGGAAATATCTTCTGATCTTTAATGCTTAAATTATTTAGCAAAAAACTTGTAATTGTTTATTTTATACAGAAAAATTGGGCTACTCAAGTGGCGCACTTTAAAGGGGCTTTATACACTTTCTGGTTCCAGCAAAGTGTGCATCTACTGTGTAAAAAGTTTAGGAATTAAATTGCATGCTTTCTTGAATGCTTGTGATGAAGGTTGCAACTGTGAAGCTCCTAAAAGTGGATATTTTGTAGAAAAACTTACAAATTCAGTTCAATTTGAACTTATCATTGCTTTAGAATCATATCCAAATACTTAAATATAAAGGCAATGATAACCCAATACCATGCAAATTTTGAATCTATCATGAGGTACAGTCTAATGTTTTGGGGATCAGGGAATATTTCAAGCATTTTTATCATACAAAAAAGAGTCATAAGAATCACGTACAAAATGGATTATCAACAATCGTGTCGGGGGAATATTTAGAGAAAACTAATTTTTACAGTTTATGGTCTCTATTTATTTGAATGCCTAATATTTTTACATAAACATAGGGAGTCATTCACTGAAAATAACACTAATATTTCCTATGAGACACATACACAAAATATAAATTTTTCAATACATAGACTGTCTTTAACTGAGAGAAATCCTGCTTACATGTGTATCAGAGTATTTAATAAACTACCAAACCAGTTGAAAATGTTAAATAATTTTAGGAAATTTAAAAATGAAATAACAATACAGCTTATAGCACTACAACAGAACCGTACTGCCTAGCGGATTATTTTGATTCCTAAAAGTGTAAAATTTTTCTCCTCTTTTTTGACGTCATTTCATTTTAGTTAGTGTTGATTGATTTGAAATAAAGAAGTATTCTATTATTGTATTCTATTCTCAGATATATAGCAATCTAATAAAGAGTACTGCCAGACATTAAAGGAATCTGGGAACAAAACAATGAATTAGCATAATAAAATTCATCTAATTTCTTAGTTATTTATTATATATCTATGGGTTAGTTTGGGTTGTTTAGAATACGGGCTTTTGCCATTAAAAAAAATATATAAATAATAAGAAACAGCCTTAAAACTTTGGGTTGTGAGGTTAAATTGGTACAATACCACCAACTTACACTACTTGTTGTCCAAGTGAATGTGAAAATAATGAATTATTTAATAAGCATTATAATGCTTGTTTTCTTACTATATCTATGACAAAAACCCGTATTCTAAAAAAATTACCCCTAAAGTGAAATGACCATTTTGGTTCTAGTACCTATACATTCCAATACTGATATTGACTTGGAATCGCAAGCGACGAGTTTTGACCACTATGTTCCACCATGCAGACTATCCGATTCAAGAAATGGAACCAGCGGATTTATGCTTATTTCCGACGAGAATGAAGTTGATTTACTGAGTCATCAGTTTAGGGTGTGTTATATTTGCTTTACTTAGATGAAATTAAATACTTAATCCCTAATTTATATAATGAATACATTTCGGATTATAGGCAAAAGCAGCATTATTTGATCATCTATCTGGCATATCTAATCTTGACCATCCATTGTGTGACGAATGCACTGATTGCCTCATTGATATATTGGAGCAGCAACTGGAGGTCACACAAAAGGATTATGATGATTATTGTGAATATTATAAAGTGTAAGTAAATAATTAAGGAATTAATCCATCATCATAATTACACTTTCAATACCTAATTTGTTTGTAATAAAATGACAATTAATAAGCCTGGGAGAGTAGTTGTGTGACGACAATTTGGGGGCTGTTACCACTTTCTTCATCTTTTTTGCTCCTAAAATGTTTCGGAAACGATCTGAATCTAAGTATCCTTATTTATATTATATTTTGTAGTCTTCAAGCTGAAAGAGATGAACCAAAGCTCTCTGAACTGGAAAAAGAGTTAAATGATGTTACCGAGGAGGAGACTAGGCTTTTAGAAGAATTGGAAGCATTAAACACAGAAGAACAAGTTACTCTTAGGGTATCTTTAATATTTGTTAATAATACTGGTATAGCGTAAACAAGCAGATATTATTGTGAATAAGTCTAAAATAAATGGATCTCTTCTAGCTATCAAATTTAGAGTATTTTGTTCTTTAGGACATTGCAGAACAAGAGGAGATTTCAAAAAGGATTACTCAAGAAGAGGATAGGTATTGGAAGGAGTATGTAAGACATAAAAGGGAATGGCTCATCGTTGAAGATGAGGGCAGAAGGTAAGGACCTTTCTTTGATACTGGGGCTTGATTTGTTTCAGTTTTGGGTTATATAAGGTTATTATAAAGTGCTATATTCTTTTAAGCAAAATTTCCAAATGTTTGTATTTTTCAGTGTAAAATGCCAGCTAGCGACCGCCAACACCCAGCTGGATAAACTCAAACGGACCAATGTATTTAATGCAACTTTCCATATCTGGCACAAGGGCCACTTCGGTACCATCAACAACTTCTGCCTGGGGACTCTGCCCTCGGCGCCAGTCGCGTGGGCCGAAATCAACACGGCCTTCGGCCAGACGACGTTGCTGTTCTGCGCGCTTGCCCGGAAAATCAATTTGACTTTCGAGAGGTACCGCCCGGTACCTTATGGAAGTCACTCCTTTATAGAGGTACTTTATCTAATATTTATTTGATTCATTTAAAATTTCCTTTAGGTTTTTTTTACCAATAAAGCACTTCAAATTTTATCCTGAGAATATCTTGTACAGGGTGGCTCGTTTATTATGGGATGATACCTTATCTCAGAATCTACGGTGTACCAAAAAAGTTTAATACAAAAGTTGTTTGGATTTACTGAAATTTTTTAAATGTTGTATTTTTATGTATACAGGGTGATCGTATTTTCGTGGACAAGTATCAACTTCGTTATTTTAAATAGAATGATCTGTATATTAAGGCTTTTTTGAATTCCTCCGAAAATTCTAGATATATTTTATATATAATATCCTATACCTAAGTAATGTTTTTGACATATTGTGAATTTTATGTCAAAAATTATGTTTGCAGGTCTACATATAACTATCAATTTCCCCTTTCGAAATCCTTTATTATTTAATTGGAGTTGGCTTCCTTGTAGAAGGGGATTTACTTTAGTATGCTGTGTGGGCATAAGGTAAAATTCTTTAAAATCAGTTCCTAAACCTATGTTGCTCCTGATGCATTGAAGTCTCCTGTAGAGATCCATAAATTGTGGGAATTTTTGAGACTTTAAAAATTCTAACCTACAATAAACTACATAAGTTGCCATACAGGTCTTATTAGGCTCAAAAACTTAGAAAACCAAGTCCAAATAGAAATGTCCACGTGCTCTAAGTGCAAAACTAGTGAAAAAGATACCCAACTGTTTATCTGTGATACTTGTTCAGAAAAAGTATGTGTTGACTGTGCAGACTTAACAGCTTCTGAAAACAAGGTCAAAGAGTATATAATGTAAAGAGAAGACAGCCGGCCAATTTCCTTTGATCTTTCGTCAGCCGTTTCAATGACCTCGTCCCTTTAACTTCGGGATATCGCGACGTTGCCGGATGTAACTTTTTAGCAAGGCGGGCGATGTTGACGTCAAGTCAAACAAGATGGCGAATAATCGATTTCATCATAGTGGATCGAAATAACGAAAATGAGGACAACATTTAGTAAATATCTAATACTTTCTGCTAGGATAAAATCTCAGTGCTCAACTTATTTTAATTAAAAAATATGGTAAAATTCAGTTTTTCAATGTTTCCGGCGAATTTTTATTAAAATTTCTTCAGGACGTCTAAAAGCTTTAATTATTCAAATAAGAATTTCCTTCAGTTTAAAATAAAAAGGTGTAATCAATATTTTTCGATTATTTTAAAGGAAAGTTTCATTCATAACGTAGAGGGGATAAACTCTTAGTATGTAGATAAACCAACGAAAAAGTAAATTCTATTCGAATCTCACTTTAAAGCCTTATATTCACTTCCGCTAATTTCGCCTTTTTTTGACAGTTATTGATTTTTTGCGCGAATGTAAGTTTTGGTCCATACTCATGCATTGACGCGATATTTTGTCGGCGAATATTTGCTAAAAAGTTCAAATAGTTTTAACCTTTTTGCGAATTTATGCTTTAGAATAGGTTTTATAGGTTAGGTCCAAGTACCGGAAGATGTAAGCAGGCTAGTAATATATTTTTAAGTCTAGAATGGGCTCAATTAATCTAATTTCTGCACAACTAAATTGCGAAAATCGCATTTTAAAAATATGTTTCTAACCGAAAATTTTCTTTTCTAGTGTCATTTATCTGGTGGGTATTTCGTAGTTTTAGGATAATTACCAAAAGGACGCAAACGGAACATAAAATAATAATATCTCCACCGAAAAAAATATTATTAATATTATTATCCAAAGGTCAAAGTATCTATTCTACAATTTAACTAATGAACCCAATGCCTGAAAAGGATCAACAAATAAATATAGCAAAGCAGTCAAGAAATTTGAGGTTAATTCACAATTATGGTAGAATTCGTAAAAAAAATAAAATTTTTCGCGCGAATAATTTTAAAGCTGAAAATGACAGTTTATGTCAAAAAAGGCGAAATTCGCGAAAGTGAGTATGAAGCTTAATTATTAGGAATTTTCTGAATATTTAGTAATAAAATTAAAACAATTAATGTTTTATCAGAAATCCGAGGATTTTTTGAGAAAAGTCATGAAAATTGCATGTATTTCAGGTAAGCAAAATTTTACCGAGTGATTATTAAAAGATTCTATTAAATGAATTGTGTTACATATCATAATTAAAGTTTACACACCTAATATCAATTACACAATATGAATTAAAAAACTAAACCAAACGTCTCCCTAATAAATCTAAACTTGACCTTTACGGGACATATTTAACCCACTGAGTTGGCTGATCGTCCTTGCTTGACGATTATGTCCGATATAATCCGATAACATACGAGGCGCCCTTTAAGTCGGAGTTCTCATCTGTCCCTCTCTAATTTGATTGCTCTGTCTTACTGTCCTCTCTTTACATTATATACTCTTTGACAAGGTCATGAAACTCAGGAAAAACAGAAAATTGAAATTCCGATGCCCATCATGTTCTGCATATGTAAAGTTAATTTCACAGTTGGAAAATTATATAGAAAGTCTAAAGAAATCAATGAGTACTATTTTTTTTATTTATTTATTTCAAATAGGATATATCTTAATTTACAATATTCAAATTATAATAATACATAAGAAATGCTTATACATAAAACATTTAAATTTACAGTAGATGTACAAATTATGATAGTACGTAATACACAAGAAATGCCTACATATAAATCATATTTAAAGATCTTATTTGACAATCCGATATTCATTTATTTGACAATTCATAGATTTTAAATATTCTAAATATTCTAAACCCACACAACCAGATTTAGACCTTTTTTAAAAGTTTCCAATGAAGGAGAGACTCGTAAATTTTGAGGTAAACGGTTAAATTCTCGCAGACCTTTAAAGAGAAGATAATTCATTGCTCTAACAGAATTTGTTCTTCTAATATATATATTATCGCGGTTCCTTGTTCCATAGTCATTGACATCCCTGTTAAAGGTAATTCGTTTTAGTAGGTAAGAAGGCAATAGACCATTTAGTGCTTTATAAATAAATATTAATATACAAAACCTCAGTCTGGATTGTACGTTTCGCCATTGAAGACATTCATGCATCATAATTACTGGTGTATATCTGCTACATTTCAATATAATACGCATGCCTCGGTTTTGTAACCTCTGTAAAGCTGCTTGGACAATACTCAAAGTGAGGTCTTATAATTGTTTGGTAAACCGTAATTCTTGAATTCATTGATAACATTGGTGCAACTCTAGAGAAAAAAAATTGCTTTTTTTGATATCTTTTTATAGATGTAAGAAAAGTGACTTAAATGTTAAACAATTATCAATAAAAAAAACCCAAGTATTTAATCTCTGTAACCATTTCAATATTAGTGTCATATATTTTAATATCTGAATAGTTTCTTATCAAAGAATTCTTATATCTAGTTGTTAAAATCATTGATTTTGTTTTTTGGATGTTTAACTTTAGTTTATTTATATTTAGGTATTTTTCAAGCCTTTTTAGTTCAAAATTCAACATTTCGACAGCTTTATTTAAGTTTGTGTCATTACATGAAATGAATTAGTCATCAGCAAATAGGTTAATAAAATTAGCGTTTGATGCATAATGGATATCATTTAAATAAGTAATAAAAATAAGTGGCCCCAGTACACTACCCTGGGGGACTCCAAAGAGGTTATGCAGTTCATTGGAGCCAACAAGATTAATTTTAGTTCTTTGCTTCCTACAATACAGATAATCAGTAAACCAGGATAAAGCCGTTCCCCTGATACCATAGTATTTGAGTTTTTCAATCAGAGTTTTATGGTCGATTGTTTCGAAAGCTCTACGGAAATCCAAAAACACAGCAACAACATAGTGACCCCGATCTATTAGATCATTCCAAGTCGATACTGTTAACTGAAGTGCCGACTCACAAGAGTGACACTTACGAAAACCAGATTGATTATCAAAGAGTAAATTGTTAACATCAAAGTATTGGTAGACCTGATTATAAACCGCAAGTTCAAGTACCTTTTCCAAAGCTGGCAATGTATTAATTGGTCTAAAATCAGAAGCATTATTGCTATTAGTTACCTTTGGAACGGGTATTATCTTAGAGCATTTTAGATCAACTGCCATATTTTAATGATGTATTGATAAAATTCAATATCACATGTCCGATCACTTCAAAAGAACTTTTACTTTTACAATTTAAAATATCATCAGTATCAGCCTTATTGCTAAGAGAGCATATTATTTCTTTCAAATCGCTCATTGATAAGAGCTTAAATTGATCAAATTGACAGTTAATTACAGGCAAGCCCACACAAGACCAGTCATCAGCAGAAGGAATAGTATCACCTATGCTGGAAATGAAAAAAGTATTAAAGTTATTGGCTAAACTCTGTTCATTCTCAGCTACAACATTAGTTCCTGGAAAAGTGAAATATATAGGTCTGACATTAAAGCCCATTTGAACGTTATTGACTAGACACTTGAGAATTTTCCACATTAATCTAGGATTTTGTCTATTTCTGTCAATTTTATTAAAGTAATAGTCTTTCTTTTTGGATTTAATTAAGTTAACTACTCTGTTTCTTAATATTTTATACTGATCCCATTTAAGAAGTTTTTCATGAGCGTCAAAACAATTTTTAATTTTTATGTTTTCTTATATCCGGCGCAACAGTGTCTATTATTTTTAAGCACCTTGACTTAATTGAATTAAAGATAAAGTTAACATCACAGAAGTTTAAAACCTGTAACCAATCATGTTCCAAAAGTTTGAGGTTAATTTCATATAAGTTTTGATAGCTCAGATTTCGAAATAGAGTAACTTTCGGTTCTAGATCAATTCTGAGTGGGATATTCACAGAAATTATTGAATGATCTGTGATTTTCGGAGTGTGATGAACTTTGTGTAGAATCTCAAAATTTGCAAAGGTAAGATCAATGGTAGTGCTACTTAAGTTAGTACAGCGAGTAGACTCAACAATTAGCTGGGATAAACCCAATATCTGAGCTATAGATTTTAGTTTTCTTGAATAGAAACCATGATCCGCAAAATTTATATTAAAATCTCCGATGATCAAACATTTTCCGCTTTTCGTCAATAGATTTTCACAGTACTCGTCAAAATCAGTTGAAAGCATCACTAGAACTAGGTGAATGATACAATAAAATACCAACAGTTATAAATTGTTTAGATAGTTCAATATCAACAAACAGTAATTACCATGGAGACAAAACTTCCTTACATTTGAATAAGTCAAGGAGTCACAAATGTACATCAGCACACCACCAGTGTGGTGGCTGTCTGAATCACATCTTAGTGTTATGTAATTTGGCAAAAATATTTCCTGATCCAAGATATTCTCAGTTATGTGGGTTTCACTAAGTAACAAAATTCATCTTTATGAGGTAGATAACTTTGAATATTAGTGTAAACAATATCTAAATAAAATTGATCTTTGTCAGCAATAACGTCCGTTACACAATTTAGTTTTTTTCCATCAATTTGGTAAATCCATTTACATATCTTATTACCAAATTAGTCTCACCATTCAGTCTTCTTTGCTTTAGTTCTTCACTTTTTTTCTTGAGTTCAGCTTGCTGTTTGGGCGTTAAGTCAGTACTAATATATATGCGTTGCGTTCTGTCTAGATTATGTTTGTGTTTTAATATGTTTAACACATCCTGGTAGGAGTTTAAAATAATCTTCACGGATCTACGTCCATTACGGTTACTTTTTCCAACTCGAACTACTTTGGATATTGCAGGCGAAGTTCCAAGTATGCTACGAAATATTTTCTGAACTTCCTCAGTGTCAGTTGACTCATTTGATGAATCAATTTCCAGCAAATTAAAAACCATAATATTGTTCATTCGCTTTTGTCTCTCAAACAACTCATTTGTAATATCCTGGTTAGAAATAGGATGAGTAGGCTCATAATGTTGAAACCCCATCATAACACTGTTGACCTTGTGTAAAAGCATTAAATTTAGTTTCAATGCTATCTTGAAATGATTTAAAATTGTCCTCAATTCACTCAATCCTTTGTTTTAAGACAGGAATAAGGAGTAAGCCCTCCTGACATGAGTCACAGAAAAACTTCAGTACCCTTCTGTTTTTTAGTTCAACAACCCTAATTTCAGAAGTGGTCAATTTACTACATGTATAATGTATCTTCACCTTGCAAGCATCACACTCCACAAATTTACCATCAAAAATGGCCAATTTGCATTTAAAACAATTCGCTTCCATCGAGTTATTTTTGGAGCGACCCTCGTATGTTCAACCAGCGATCGATGTTTATCACGGCCGGCAGATTATTGCAGCCACGATACACATATAACGGTATGCTCTTGCGCAGGCAGAACCTTCCACGCAGAAACGTGTGACGTCACCCGGGAACGACGCTTACGATTCTGTTATGTAAGCGTGTATAGAACATATGTTTTGAAATGCAATATTCGCAGTTTTGGGGGATTTTAAAGGACATTTTCGATAATAGGTACGTTCCTAATTATACGTGTACGTGTGTTAACTAAAGAATAAAAGCATTTTCATTCTATATTTATATTACTAATTATGATTGATATATTATACATAGTTTTACTCTAGAAATTAGTTTAAATGTATAAAAGGGTATTTAAGTATTATTTCAACATTTTAGAACTAAGTAAAAAAGTCGGGATGAGATTGGTTGATGTAATGTTTATACTTGATGCGTAGAATCGAGGGGCACGCGGTCATGATAGTATTGTTTTATAATTCATTCCTTCATAAATTAATTTTTTCTTAATTTAAAAAAATTACGTAAATTCAAATATTCTGTACGCCATAGAAGTAGATTAGCTGAGAGAAGTTCTTTTTGATTCTAATATCTTGGCACATAACATATCCAAAAATAATAAATAAAAATCCCATGCAAATAAAAAGTCATTAAGCATTAAAAAATTATTCAATTTAATTTAGCCCACAAGATATAGTTTTACCAAACTTAAAGTACAATTTTAATTTTCTTTGTATGGACCTCATTATTTAATATTCAATATTCTGAACCCTTTCAAATATTTTTTGCCCATTTTTACATATTTATTTCATTTCCACTGAAGTAGGCTCGGTTTGCAAAGTACTTTTTGATCCCAATACCTTAATCCATAACATATCCAAAAATCTTTGAAAATAAAAAAGTTATTTTTTACATAATAATTTTTTTTTATCATTCCATTACGAGGGGGATTTCAGTAGTGAATTTGTGTACACTAAAATACCACTCTTGACAGAAATTACCACAAATTACCAGTAATTTCCTCCAAATAACCACTCATTTCCTCTGTTAGCCCTAATTACCTCAGAAATTACCACTCAATACCACTTAAATTACCACTAATTTCCACTAATTACCACTAATTACCACCTAAATTACCACTAATTTCCACTAATTACCACTTAAATTACCACTGAAATTTCCACTAAATACCACGAATTAAAGTTAGTTTTAAATTATGCACTTGATTTAAAACTAAATAGCATGTGGCTACGTAGGTTTATATTAAACGTACGACCTTCTCGATGCAAAAATCGAACACGGCACATCCAAAAACCCTCTCCAAAAGTATTCGAATCGAAAAAGATCATCCACCTACGAAATTTTAGTTTTTCGAAAATTTGCTTTCGTTTTTATCTCGAAAACAGTTAAAGGCATCCATTTACATGTTACCATCATAAAAATAAAATTTTCAAAATCATATACAAGATGGTCAAAAAAATTATATTAAAAAATATCCTTTTTCCAAATATTTCTGTACAGAAAAATCGCACGACCTCCGCTTTGCAAAAATCTTAACTTGACACACCCAAACACCACTTCCTAAAATATTCGATACAAAAAAAATCATGCACCTACTAAATTTTAATTTTTCGAAATTTATTTCTGAAAGGAATGTTTTCGTTTTTATCTTGGAAACGGTTAAAGGATCCATTTACATGTTACCGTCATAAAAATAAAAATTTCGAAAACGTATACAGAGTGGTAAAAAAATATATTTTTTAAATTTCTCCTTTTTTCCAAGTATTTCGGTACGGAAAAATCATACGACCTTCTCGATGAAAAAATCGAACTCGGCACACCCAAAAGTCCCCTCCTAAAGCATTCGAAATGAACGAGATCATCCACCTACGAAGTTTTAATGTTTTGAATTTTTTTATGATTATTTTATTGTTTTTATAGCGGAAACGGTTAATGGGATCCATTTACACATGTTACCGTAATAAAAAATAAGATTTTCGAAATCATATACAGGGTGGTAAAAAAATATATTAAAAAATTGTCCTTTTTCAAGATATTTCTCTACGGAAAAATCGCAAGAGCTTCTGGATGCAAAAATCAAACTCGGCACATCCAAACACCACCTAAAGTATTCAAAACAAAGAAGATCATCCACCTACGAAATTTTAATTTTTCGAAGAATTAAAAGAAAAAATGTTCGTTTTTATCTCGGAAGCGGTTAAAGGGATCCATTTACATGTTACCGTCATAAAAATAAAATTTTCAAAAAGTATACAGTGGTAAACGAAATATTTTTAAAAAATTTCTCCTTTTTCCAAATATTTCGATACAGAAAAATCGTGCGATCCTTTTGATGCAAATATCGAACTCGGCACACCCAAAAATCCCTCCTAAAGCGTTCGAAACGAAAAAGATCATCCACCTACGAAGTTTTAGTTTTTCGATAATTTTTTTATTGTTTTTATATCGGAGACGGTTAAAGGGATCCATTTACATTTTACCATCATAAAAATAAAAATTTCAAAATCATATACAGGGTGGTAAAAAAAAATTATATTTATAAAAATTCTAATTTTTCCAAATATTTCGATATAGAAAAATCGTACAACCTTCTCGATGCAACTCGGCACACCCAGAAACCCCCTCTTAAAGTATCCGAAATGAAAAATATCATCCACCTACGAAATTTCCTACTTCGTGGCCAAATCTGGAAAAAAATGCTCAATTTTGAGACGAGAATGATATTTTATCGAATACCTGCCTTATTTCACGTCCTATCGAAAAATATCATAGTAGCCTTTCGATCGATCATGAGAGGCCGCAGATACTGACGTAACCCGATTTAAGATATCTTTTTCCTCTACCGAGGAAATTGAGAAAAATTAAATCAGGTTTGGTGAATTAAAAAAAAAACATCATACGACGAACCGAATACGGCACGTTAAAGTACCCCACCAAGCTCATCATTTACCGTTTAGTTCTAACTTTACGGTTTTCGAATTACAGCCGATTATACACTTTTTTATACATTTTTCGTAAATTTAAAAAAACATTCGTTTTTATCTTGGAAACGGTTAAAGGGACCCATTTACATGTTACCATCGTAAAAGTAAAATTTTCAAAAATATACACAGGGTAGTAAATACATTTAGTTTTAAAAAATTTCTCCGTTTTTAAAAATTTCTCCGTTATTTAGCGTTGGACGAAAAATTTCAAAAGAATCTTTTTATTCCAGGAGGGGTATCATCGACTTTTATACATTTTTTCCAAACATTTCATAATAATTGAGGTACGCGCGTCGTTTTTGGACGTTTTTTTGAAAAAAAAATTGCTATATATTTTTTTCTAAATTACAACTCAAGTACGGGTTAAACGCCGGTAAAATACATATTTTTGGCAATAAGTATAAATGAGGCCTTAAAAGCTTTAAATTCAGCAGGAAAAACGGCTGAACGGTGCAACTTGCAACGGTTTATCGATGATGTTATACTGATGTTAAACTATTGCAAAGCTGCCACTTCGCAGGCAAAGAAATACTCCTAGGAAAATAATGCTGTTTTTCTTTTAACTGATACTAATAGGGACCAGGAAGCATAATTTAGTTAAAGCTTAGTTAAAAAGTTTAGTTAAAACTCTGCTACCTCCTCTACAATGCAAATTCGAAGGCATAGCATAATTTTAACATTACAAAACTACGACTTATTGCCTCAAAATTTCCTTTAAATACCAAAAATTACCAAAAAATTACCACTAATTTCCACTAATTACCATTAATTGCCACTAATTACCAATAACTATCAGTAATTACCACTCATTTCCCCTAGAATTTCCACTAATTACCACGACTGTGTACACTAAATTACCACAATGAAATCCCCCTAGTTCCATTATAAATGTTTCAGTGCTTTGTTTCTTTTTTCAATAAACTAGCAAAACCAATGAGTTTTTTTTTATTTTACATTTTCAAGAAATTTCAAGATTTTGTTGGTTTCTTTCCAAGAAATCTTGGACTTGAGAACTAATTTCTTGTATGAAGATTATTTCTTGTCATGATCTTATCTTGAAACCAAGACAAGATCAAGACAAAATCAAGAAGTTGTCAAGGAAATGACGACCCCTACATATCGTACCGGATTTGGTTAAATAGTAGTGTTTTTAAATATACAATTTTTTAAATATAATACTAATTAACAAAAAGGAAGGCCTAAATGAAAAAAAAATATATTCTTCATAAAAGTTTCGCTTATGTCTTGACAAGGTAATAATAGGCCCATATGAAAAAAAATATAAAATCTTAAAAAAAAAATAAAAGCAACGGGGTTCGAACACAGGCCGCGCCGCTCCGCCACCGCCGATAGAGCCGCCGAATCGAGACCTGGCCACCTAGACCACTCGGCCACGAGAGCTGTTGGACCAGAACGATTGCATGGCGAAGGCATGGCGCGATTAGGTGCGCAAATCAATCAGCTTTTGTAGCGCTACAGAACTTAACGATTTTAGCACCCTGGTACCTTCGTATGTGAGCATGTGTAAATATTCCTCCCGGCGCGCGTTAAGAAGTTTCACTTCAATCACACTTCAATAATACATGTTGCTTTATTTTTTTTACTTATTTAAATTTTGCCAAATATTTTTTAACCACAAGTGTCTGGCTGGAGCATGAACCGTGACTTGATAGTGGTATATCTAAAACGAATGTTTAAAGAACGGAACTAAGGCACAACAGTACCCGAATTTCGAATTAGCGGCAGCTAAAATCACGGTACGGTACGTGAAAATAGGATCCATCTCTAGCCATAGGATGTCCATTTAGAGTGTGCGCCATGCCATAAAAATCATGTAAATCGTGGAAATATGCAATAAAATTAATAAATAATAAAGTAAAGCTTTAATAATTAAACATATTCACCATCTTCTACGTTAATTCCATCTTCTCTTCGACAAGCTCGAATCCACTGATTTGCTAACTCATGTTTAGGAAAACGAAAATATTTAATATTACTCCCTTTGGTGGTCCTATTATTGTTCTTACAAGTAGCCACAGCACAGTTCGGCATAATTATACTATAATTTTTTAATTTAAATAATCCTATAACATTACATAAACACAAAACAAATCTAAAAATTCACTTAATTAAATAAACTATGACAGCGTCAAATTTTCCCGGGTGACGTTGATGCGCGGGTGAGTCAAAAACGAGTCTAGAAATCAGCATACCGTTATATGTGTATCGTGATTGCAGCAAAAACCAAGGAATTCAAATTATTGTTGGAATCCTATGGCACTCACCAAGAAAATGATTGTTTATATTGAATATTTTTATTGATTCTGACTGATGGCAACTAGATAATCACGTTGAAAATTGTTGAACACTCAACTTACGGTTAACTAGTGAATTCGATTCACCCCAACAACAATGCACTAGTTGACTCCAGCCGAAAAAAAATCCACTGTCCGTATTATGATCTTTGCACTAAAGACGGCAGGTTTTTTTTATAAAAACAATTATGCCAAAACAGAGCTTAACCATCCCAGAGTTGATGTTGATAAGAAAATAATTAAACACTCTTTTACTTTTCGCGATGATTGGAGATTTCTTGGAGAGCCGACAAAAAAAATGGAGGACAATATGGAAAACTCGATGGAAAATATCTTACAGGTCCTTTAAAGCGTCTTGAGAAAGATAGCTACCAATACCCAATCTAACCAGCAAACAAAAAGTACCATTACATACAATGAAAAGGATGAAACAAAGAAACCAAATACTGTACCTGCTCTTGGACCTTCGTATGCTCAGGGAAGAAAAACAATCCCAAAATTAAATGCCCAAAATTCATCCAAGGTAATGAAACTAAATGTTGGAAAGGATTCTCTTATAAATGGTCAAAAACAAATAATGAACAATATTATAAACCTAACACATACCGACATAACAAACAATAAAAGCCAAGAAGTGGTACCTCCAAAGCCAAATGGAGTCCAAAGCAACACGAGAAATAAAGGAACAATCTTTGGATCCAACACAAGTAAACTAGAAATTAAGGCAGTTGAAACTAGAAGACACATTTTTGTATCAAGATTAAGCCCTGAAACAACTGAAGAACAAACAAAAATGCACTTGCAAGCCAATAACATACCAATTATCCAAGTTGAAAAATTAGCTACCCGATCTCAGGATATAGCAGCTTTTAAAATCCAAGTTCCCTTCTCCGAAATGAAAAGGATTTTTGATGCAACAATCTGGCCTAAGTACACCATCGTCAGACCTTATCGTACACCAAAGAAGCAGACTGGAAATTTTCTGATTGCCCAAAATCAAGAAACAGTACTGAACTAAATCTTCAAGTCCAAAATCGGGGTTGTGGAAGGATTAGAATCCTGAATGTCCTCCAGTTGAACATATGTTCTATCAGGTACAAGAAAATTGAACTTGATGCTTTATTAAAGGATTTAAAATACAAAATTTGATATAATTGGGTTTTAGCGAACATTTTTTAATAACCGATGAGGTAGAATTTTTAAACATTGACAATTTTATTGTGAGCTCATACTACTCTAACTTGGGGGTGGGACTGTAATACTAATCTGTTTGTACCTCTAAAGCAATGCATTTTTGACTCTAACTTTCCACAGTGGTTTACTCCAGAACTTAAAGCAATAATTTTCAGAAAAAAGCTTGCGCATAAAAAGTACAAGCATGTTAACAGTTACCAAAACTATTCAGACTATAATTGTTTAAGACAACAGTGAAAAATCCTGTGAAATATCATCAATTGAAACAAAGACCCTTGACTGCATAATTGTAACCATTTATAGACCATCATCAGGTGATTTTCAAATTTTCTTAGATATCATGGAACAGTTACTAATCAAAATCACAAATTTAAAATCCTTTGGAATAATTAATGGTGACTTTAACGTACATTTTAAATTAAATGGCAAAAGAAAAAAAGATCTGTTTAATCTTGTGAACAGTTTTGGCTTTCACCACCAGATATTTAAAAGGACAACAACTCTAAACACTCTTGATAACCCCTTTGTAAACTTTGAGGGTCAGCTTAACTTCGCGACTAACTTTTAATCCTTTTCTCTCCGACCATCATGCAGTAGGTAACTATATCTATAAGCATTGACCAGATATGGCGCCCGAACCGGAGCTGGTAACCTTCAGACTCATAACACATAGGGGTAAATGTACGATGTTTAGGGAGTTAGAGACATATGACCGTGTGGACTCTGACTTGCCCATTGATCGGCAAGTTGACATATTTATGCAATCTTTAATAAATACGATGACGATGAATTATGCTTTTCCTACAAAAACTTGCATTAATATGAACAAAAACAATCAAATTAGGTGATTTGATCAAAATATTAGCAAAATGAGAGGGCGATCCTAAGGTTACTCACAGAACTTTATGGGCTCAGACCATCTCCAGATCTAAATGAACACATTAAAAATCTTTTAGAAACAAATGTAGACAAGAAATAATTTCGACCAAGCAAAATGCATACAGTAATTATATTATCAGCTCTAGAAATATGACCATCTTGGAACATTATAAAATCTCAACAAAAAACTACCAACTCAAAAACAAATGATTCATCACTAACCGCTGATGATTTTAACAATTTCTTTGTCAATATTGCAAATACACTGATCAATTAGCTGCCAGATTTGAATGACCAAGCTGTTGATAACGAGAAATATATGAGAGAGTTTCAAAACATTAGTCCAAACCATGTGGGCTGCTTTAATTTTTCAGAGGTCAGTTGTGTAAAGATCAGGGAGGCTATTGGCCAAGTTAAAAACAAATCAAGTAAAGATATCTTTGATATGAATATGGAACTAATAATTAAATATAATAAAAACACCATAATTTTTAACAAAACTTGTAAATGAAGCTATAAGATAAGGTTTAAAAATAAGAAAAGAAATCCCAATTTTTAAAAAAGGAATCCCGGACGATCCAGGTAATTTTAGGCCCATTACACTTACCCTTGACGTTTAAAAAATCTTTGAGTTTGCTCTTCGGTATCAACTGTATAATTATTTTGAGAGTAATAATCTATTTATATCCAATCAGTTTGGATTTAGGTCGGGAAAATCCACAACCCTGGCAATTTTTGAGGCTTATGAAAATGGCCAGTAGAGGGAATGTTCTGTGACCTGTCAAAACCTTCCGGTTGTGTTTCCCTTGAAATACTTTTACAGAAACTTGCACACTATAATGTGGGAGACTCTAGCATTAGATTGATTGAAAGTTATTTGACTGATAGATATGTTAGCAGACATATAGAAACGGGGAATTGTCCAGTCCCAGGAGTCTAAGGCAAGGGGTGCTTCAGGGTACCATCCTGGCTCCCCTGCTTTACCTTGTATATGTTAACGATATAAAGAAAGCAGTTCCTAACGCAGATCTAATTCTCTATGCAGATGATACAACTATTTTATGCAAAGACAGTGATTACTTAAATGTAAAAAATTTAATTGATGAAAATATAAAAAGCTTACAAGACTGGTTTACTGTAAACAAACTTAATTTAAATGAAAATAAATCCTTGAAAGCTACCTTTAAACTTAGAAGAATAAATGAGATTCGTCAAGATGACATAAAATTTTTAGAAATATGGTTAGACCACGGGTAAACTTTTGAAACACATTTAGATTATGTAGGAAACAGACTGGCCAGGAGCATATTTCTCTTAAGAAATCTTATATCTATTGTACCACTTGAAACTTGTCTGCAGGTTTTCCGGGGAATGTTCCAGTCTGGTTGTTGTTATGCCATTCTGGCCTGGGGGCATTCATGCCATTCTGAAAAAGTATTCAGACTGCAAAGGCGTGCGGTTCGCGTGATATAGAGAGGATGTAAGGCAACTGAAAATAATGACATTACCATCCAAATATATCTATGAATGTTTGATTTATGCTTATCAGAATTATGACAAGTATAGTAAGACAAACTATATACATGATTATCCGGTGAGATCAGAAAATAATTTTAAAATACAATACCTTAGATTGAGTAGATCTAGAATGGCTACCAATTTTTTTTTATAAATGCAATTAAATCACAATCTTTTCCAAACTTTAAAAATGTAATTAAAAACATTCTTAATACCAATGCTTTCTATAGTATAAATGAGTTTTTATCTTTTGATTTATAAATATGGGATAGGCATGAAAAAGAATAGGTTTTCTGTAGAAGGTTGTTTAGGTTTTCTTCTCTTTTTAAGTCGTGTGTGTGAAGTTTGAATCTGTAAAGTTGTTATTTTAATAATTCCTTATGTGTATTCCTTTTGAACTTTTAAACTTCATACAAAGGTACTTTTATATTAAGTTATTTTATTTTATTTTAATATTGATGTGTATTTAGAATTAATAGATTACAAGATACTAACTTGATTCACTCAATGATCAAGTCCAAAATTGACGTGCGGAAAAATGTAAATTTTATTACACAAATAAACTGATTTGATTTGAATAACTTAATTGTCCCGGCTGGCGTAATAATTAGGTGTATTGTCAGACGACAAGAAATAGTGTAATTTCAGTAGTGCTTGATTGTTTTTTTTTTGCCACGCCTCGCCGTTATGGCGAACTAATAGCAAAACTTAAAAGCTATAAGCATTTTTACAATAGAAAAATGTTAAAATTGCCAATATTTCAAAAACTACAAGTTTTTCGAATAGACAACCTCATACAAAGTTGCCCATATTTTGAATGCTAAATAAGATAAAATTATAAAAATAGGGGGTTTCTATTTGAAAAATATGACTATTAACGATTTTTTCATTTAAATTTTTAATGTTAGTTTTTGATCACCCTGTATATATATTTATTATAAAAATGTCAACACAGACCACTAAAGTATACCTCCTTCTACAAGGAAACCAACTCCAATTACATAATAAAGGCTTTCGATAGGAGAAATTGATAGTTATATTTAGACCTACAAACGTCATTTTTGACATAAAATTCAAAATATCTCAAAAACGGTTAGACTTAGATATTTGTATTAAACTTTTTTGGTACACCCGTAGATTCTGAGATAAAGTGTCATTCCATTTCCATAATAAGCGGGTCACCCTGTACACCCCCTGCACAAGAATCCAAAAGCTATTAAATCATAGTCTGGAAAAATTTCTTGCTTCAAAATTGTGTTTTTGAAATATTTGTTCTTAGTTAATAATTTATTTATTGATTGGTAATATTAACTGCCGTTCACCATCATATAAACATGTAATATGAAAAAAAAAATACAGAATACTATACAAGTCAACCCCTCACAAATCACTAACTCAGTGTGCGCAAACATTTTATGAATTTAGATCTCAAATCAAAGAAATCCAAAGGATCATCCTGAGATTTAAAAACCGTGGCAAGTATTTTAGTAAACGTGCTTCTTTCCCCTTCGTTTTAGGTATTAAGCGAAAATAAGAAAATACCGCTATATGGTTCGGGTGGACCAAAATATTTATGGGACACCAAATTCGATGTGGGTATGATGGCCTTCTTAGACTGTGTTCAACAATTTACCGAAAAAGTGGAAAAACTCGAGAAAAACTCCAAAGTGTTTAGGTTTCCATATCGCATCAGTAATGGAAAGATCGAGGATTCAGACAAAGTTCAATATACTTTAAGGTATGATTTATGATGTTTATATGACTTTTATAGAGAACTAATTATTGATTGTTTTGTGTTAATCTGGTTATTGGCTGGCTATTAAGGACTTGGATATTTTATTATTATTAATTTCAGGGAAAAACATCCAATATCAATTGTACGAATTCCCGCAAGCACGGTAGTTGTCTGTTTATCAACGACTAAATATGTAGTAGCACTATTAAGATGCTAATTAATTCCAATTTTTACTTTTTAATTTGATCTTAAGATATTTTACGTATCGCGACCTAAGGCAGTAAAATACCCTATCAGAGCCGTTTTTCCGCATATTATTATTTGGTTCACATTGACACACACTGTGCTTTAGATAATCAGCCTCTCAACTTTTCGCATGGTTTTCTAAAGCAGATGTTTCTAAATTGACAGTTCGACAAGATAAGAGTCAATAATTTCTAGGGCCACCATAATTTCCGAAGAGCAATGGACCAAAGCCCTAAAGTATATGCTGACGAATCTAAAATGGGGCCTCGCCTGGGTCGCTTCTCAGTTCGACACCAACGGAGAAGAAATCCCGACTGCCCAAATAGCTTAATTTTGAATTTGGTAGTGATATAGGCATAAAGTTGTTGTTAACCCTTTTTTTAACTAATTAAAATTTAATCTTTTGCATATAATTGTACAGTGTACATTTGTGTAATAAGTCTTAAACGTTTGCATGTGTCCCAGGATATTCTTGCCATACAGTTTTTTCCATCAATTAATCCATTTTTAACTGAATGCAAGTTTTGCATGAGCTAAAAGTAAAAGAAAAGTTTTAATTTTTGTGCTTTCAAACATAAAAAAAAAACATGAAATTGTGGGAGTTGAAACATCGAATAACTTTTTATTAGGATGGAAAATTTGTTTGCTTTGGGAACTTTGATTCTGATTTGTA